>JAAAKG020168343.1:0-27919 GCA_010014905.2 Druon quercuslanigerum | reverse complement strand
TCTCAAAACAGTGTTTTTTGAACTGGTAACCACGATTACGGCCGATCTGCTTGGCCGATTTTCCTAATTTTTTTTTTAAAATGTTCGGAAAAGAGCTGGCTATCGTATGAACTACAACCATTATAATCCATTGATATTTAACAACATTACGACACAATTAGTAACAAAAAACAGGCCAAAAAAACGAAAAAAAATTAAAAGTCGCACCATTTGTTTATTTATCAATGAATTTTTTTGGTTGTAGTTCATACGATAGCCATTCATATGTACTACAAAATAAAATTTTTTCCGTATGCTTCAGATCATCGACAAGAGCGAAATCGTGGTTACCACTTTCAAAAATGGCGTCTTCCGGTCGCCCATATCTCCACCGGATGTCAACAAAAATTTCTAAAAAAATTTTTTTGTACACTCCACAATATGTACTACAACATATATAAAAATCAAAAGTTCAAATAAAAAATTGTGTGAGAAAAAAATTATTGATTAAAACGGTCAAAAGTACCTGACTACCCCCTTAACATCGAAGTAATGATGATTAAAACGATTTCGCTCCATCGATTATCGATGAGGCTAGATCGATTATCATCCTATGATTCCCACTTTGGCACTGTGAATCACGTTTTCAGTCAGTCCTTCACAGAGTCGCGCTTTTCTTCATCTTAAAGTGGAACCGAGTGCAATTTTTGGTGACTTTTATTCCTATTGCATGATCTACTTGCATTTAAAATGCCGAAAGTGACAACAGGAGTGAAAATCATTTGCGAAATTTTAAGGGAAGCCAAAATCTGCTCAGATCATGTTTTGCCCACACAATGTGATGTTCTTCGACATTACATTTTCATTTTCGGTGCATTTGAGAAGGAAAGCAACAAAGACCCCTTCTCCAGGGAATAATTTTGCAGATTGATGAGTACTTAAGGAGTATATGGGAAAAAGCTTCACTGCCCATCGTCAGTAAAAAACGGGTTCCCGCAAAAATTTAGAGCCTGCATGATGCGTACCAAAAACTGAAGAAGTACCCCAAGAAAAAACGCAACAGTGAGTAGTATAGGAGCAAGAGCGCTATTTTCATTGACAAATGTAAGTGCCTTTTTGATATATGTTTGTGCAAATGTCTCTCTTTGCGTTCTTGTTCTCGTAAACGAACTAAAAAAAGTACCCTATGAAGAACAGTCTTTTTTAGAGGACCGTTGCACACAGAGAATAATAGTTATTGGTTCAGTTGATAAAGAAGTTACAGCCCGTCTTCAAAGTCCTTTCTTCCGCAAGGAAAAGTCATTTTTGTTCAAAAAAGACAGGAAACTGAAACTGGGCCACAGCCTGGATATTCCTATAGTTTGGCAAATAGAGAAGATTCACCAACCGAAAGTTTTTTCTCTGCGAGCATGAAAACGAGTTCAGATGACGAATTTGTTGCCAAACCCAAAAGACTTTAAACAGAAGTGCAATACATGACTGGAAAGATTCCAAATTTGGTCATTGCCTGACCGCTCTAAAATTCGTCGAGGGCGAAAACAAAAAAGGTCTGAAAAACTTGATGGGCGATTAAAAAAGAAAAATTTCAGCTTATACTTCGATTCAAGGAAGGACAAAACGATCGAAAAACTTTAACAAGGTTTTAATTTTCTTGGGGCACAAGGCCCTCGGGGGATATTAGGAAGGAGTTGTCAAACAGTCAAATCAACTAAATTAAACCATGTCCAACATACCACAGATGTCTGAAGGTTTGGACCTATGTACAGATCAGAAGTACTTGCACGAAATGGTAACCGCTGTTTGTTTGTCGGTAGTTCCAGAATCGCTTGCAGGGCGAAACTCTGGGAAAGTGTCACACACCGGATGGCTCACTACTGAAAATCGCATTTTGCTTCTTTACGTCTCAACTGAACCATGTATGATTTTAGATAAAAATAAAACCGAGGTTCTAAGATAGTCCTCAACATTTGTTTAGCCTGATGCAGTTAACAAGATACGTCCCTGATAAACTCAAATCCATTGTTGACCAAGTGATTAAGCGAAACGCATTTTGGACACAACGGGAAAATTTATTTTTGGCAATGGTTTTCGACAGAAGGCCTGAGATTAGAGAAGAGCCTCTGTACCTCATCAAGGATTCAAGAGAGAACTCTAATCCAACGATATTTTTTAAACTACCACCATTGATCTTCAAAGCTAAGGATTACACGTAAATAATTGACTAGAATGCAGTAAGGCCTGTAGCAGAACCGCCTGTCATATGAAAATTTTTACCTGACTTGACTTTTGAACAACTGAAGGATATCCCCTTATTCCCATGTCATACTCAAGCAGTGGATAGGTTTAATAAGGTGGTCACAGAAGCATCTGGAAAAGTCTGCGAAGAGAAAGAGAGCGATGGCTATATCTTCAACAAAATTGAATCCCAGAAGAAAAACCCTGGTCTGAACCCCAAAAACGATCTTACAAATTGACTGGCATTTCCCTAGGGATTGATTTACTCAGAAATCATGTTAAGACAATCTTATTTATTTCTCATCATGAGTAAGTTGAAAAATTAACGCAATTTTCCTGTTTAGGTGTAATTATAAATTTATGTTATATACGAACATACCTATTTATGATGTATAAAGTTATGGAACCTGAAGGAATGTTTTGATCGCTCTTAAGCATTGAAGGGAATCTTTTTCAGGTCATAAGGCAATATCATCAATAAAATATTCGATATCCCTCAAAAATACTAATTCATGAAATCAAGGATACTGGAAATATAGCCGACTTAGAAAACCCCCTTGACGTGAGTGATATTCAAAAACATATCTTCTCAGAGGTATACATTATCCATATCAATATTCATATCTATGTTCATCTTCTTTTATCAGCTGAATAACTTGGATCCCGACGCGTTTTCTAGACTATTTCTAAACTTGTCCTTATCCACTGCAGAATATTGTTTGAATTAGCTGACTCATACCCCATGTTAACTTGATTTGCGGAATCATGCTCAATTTTTTCTTCATTTTCTGTTTTATTTCAAATATTACTTTAATTGGATAAAGCATATCCCATCTCACCTTTGCGGACTGGATCTTCTCCTTCCTTGTCTTTATTGGCTATATGATTGTTAAAAATATTGCGCTTATTAGCTCAATGCTGTCCTGAAATAGCGAATGTTTCAGTTAATTCTGAATACTGAAAAATTTCACGTATTTTTTACCTCAACTACAACTTGTGGCACCAACTAAGAAAGTCGTAGCTGTAATTATTAAAGATACTTCATCAACCTTTAGAATCCATTTTGAAAGATATTTATCAATTTTAATTAAAACATATTCTGTCTATCAACTTTGAAATGAGGTTTTATTTCAATATGAAAATCCAACCAACAGATGATAAACAATATTTTTTTCCACTTTATTGATCGAATTAATCGTATAGGGGATTGCTGTATTCACGAGGGTTTACAGTGAGTACATTATAATTGATAATGATATCCCGGCGAGGACCTACTGGAGTTTCATTGATTTCTGGACGTGTCAGTTGCGTAATCCTGCCGCTTTCCATGTTTATCTTGAAACGTCTCATACCGCAGTTATTATTTTTATAAATTCCAGCAAGAAAACCTGATGACTCCAACATTGCAAAGACATCGCCATCGGATGTTGATAATACAATTTGTTCTTGGTTTGGAATAGGCCCATACGTAGATAATCCTGTTTTCCTTTTAATGGATTTATCGTTAGGGAAAGTGTATTTTCGAAATTCGAATATCTGCTGCGAATTCCTATGGGAAATGAGCCGAACAAATCGAAGTTGTTCAAATCCACCTCTCAATATTTCAGGCGAAGTAATCCCTGGAGGAGGAGCCATGGACCTGACGGGAAAGTAATGTCTAGCAGAAGGAGACCTAGATCTGTTCCGAACAGGATGCTCAGCAGGGACAAGAAACCTCCCAGGAAGATTGTTTTTGTCAACAGAAGAAGGGGAAGAAGAAGAAGACGAAGAAGGTCCGTTACGAAGAACTCTATGAATAGGATCACCATTAGGTAAGCAATCGAACTCTGTACTCAACTCTGCAACAAGAAATAGAGGTTTACTTATTTTTAAGGGATATGTTAGGATCTCCAAATATTTCAAATATTTCAGGGAATTTTACAGGAAAATTTGAAAAGGGTGCCAAAAGATCTAAAAAGATTTCTATGTATTATAACAGATTTAAAAGATTTTATAGTTTCAAAAATATTTTGAAAGGAATCAAAGAGATTTAGAATAAAATAAGTAATAACCCTAGAGTGTGTATGAAAATATGAAACTAAGTGATGACTAAATGTATTTGTTATGGATATTAATTTTCCTTGCTGCGAAATGTTTCTTATGAAGATCAGAATGAAGATAACAATTTCAGAAAATGAGTTCTGGACAAAAAGTTTCTATTAGAGCTCATACTTCAGGTTCTTTTAAAACAATTTATCACACTGAGTTCCTTTTTAACAACAGAGGATTTTTTTCGCTTCAGCTCAGTTGGAACAAAAAACCGGTTGAACTAAAAATCGGTATTTTTCCGTGAGATATTTATGATGAAAATACTACAACACGTAGCTACAAATAAAACTTAAGGAATTTTCACGACCTGCAATAGATGTCCTTTAATATGAAACTGCACATGCGTGAGTCATGCTGACGTATCGGGCATGCGCAATCGGTGATTCATCATTTGGTAACATCTGTTAAGAAAGTTACGAAACAACGCAACTTGGAGAAATTCGAGCTTCTGGTTGAAAAATTATTAATTAGGAGATCATTTCACACAGATTTAACAAAATGCATTAACATGTGCAAGGCCTTTCGTGTTTGAAAAGAATTTTTAAGTAAGTATCCGGTTTCAATGTATTATTAAATCAACTAACCTGTAACTTCATGTGTATGCTTCTAAAAATTATTTGGAAAATAGTTTTGCTAAAAATTTAAAGGAGTTGTTGGATTATAGATATATTATTATATTCACCAATAGACTCGAGGATGATTTTCAATGTCAGGACCCGAATAATAATGGTTGTCATTTTTAATAGTAGAAAATACAATTATTACTGCAATAATATAGAATTTGGTTAACAGCGTATCAAGTAATAATTACAGTGATTGATTTAGTTATTATTATACCCTGTAGTCGTTATCTCATAGACTATAGAGATAAAACTTGTCCTTCTAAGATATTTGTTTTTGATCACTGTTAGTTTCATGAAACAAATGTATATTTACTAACTTCGTTAAAACTGATATTATTGTCATAAAAAATACAAATAGATTGTTACAGATAAAATTTAACTCATCTTAATTTTCAACTCTTCAAATCTTCTACATTGAAGATTAAAATATTTATCATTCCAAACCTTTTCACTTAATTGTTTTATAATGAATAAGTTTGTTTTAAATAGTTCTGCGACAAATATGGATATGGAAAGTATAAGATCACTTAGGGACCTACGTAAATTACGTAACGGCTCAGGGGGGGGGGGGTCGAGACATTTCGTTATGATTTATTACAGAAGAGGCTCTTTAGGTAAAAATTTTACAATAAACCTTTTGTTAAAAATTCATATTTTGTTGCTGGTAAGTCAATTGAAATTTTTTTGGAGAAAAAACTATCTGTCTGCATCTGTTCGGTTGAAAATTCATTTCTTTTTTGAAACTTTATCTTTTTCATTTTAAAATTTCTCTGATTTCGCAGAAATTACGTCTTTCTTAAATAAAAATGCAACTATTTGGTTAAAAATTTAACCATTTTGAAACTTCTGCTGCTTTGCTGAAAATGAAACTATTTCGTAAAAAGTTCACTCTTAATTTAAATTTAATATTTTGCTGTTAAAAAGAGAAAATAAATCTTTTGTTGGTAAAAATTATACAACTAAACTTTTGGTTTAAATGAAAAATTCATCCGTTTTAGGCGAAATTTAATCTTTTTTGCATAAAAATTTGGATTGAGAAATTCAATTTCTTTTTCGTAAAAACTTTTTTTTTCTGCCAACTTATCTTTTTTATTTAAAAATAAATCTGTTTTAGTAGTAATTTAATTTTTAAGGAAGACTGACTTTTTTGTTAAAAATCATTCTTCTTTACTTGAGTATTCAACTATTTTGTTTTGTTAATAAATAATCTTTTTTAATTGAAAATTAAACTACTTGATTAAAAGGTAAACAATTTTTGGGATTTAAGGGTTATGCCGTTATTTGGTTTAAAATTAATTTTACAGCTTAAAATGTAAATTTTCCATTTTTTAATGATTGATCTTATTTAGTTGAAGATTCTGCTTTTTTGGTAAAAAAAAAAAAATTTCTTGGCTTGTTACTTAAAGTGAAAGAAATTTCACTGACAAAACAATTTGAATAAAATCGAAAAAACTATTTAACAAACTTTTTATTTCATATGTCGATAAGGTACAACTGAAGTGGGGATTTTCTTTCCCCTAATTCTTTTGTTGATTCTGTTTTATTATTTGTTAGTGTGCATCTACTACATGAGATTTCCAAAGAAAATGTTGGCCCCAAGATCGATCCTGCTGACCGGCCAGCTCTAGGTTAGGGCGGTAGATCTTTTCAAATCGGTGGCAGGTGAGCTTAGTCTGTTCCGGTTCCCCGCAGCCGTAGCAGAATTTACTTTTAACCAGGTCTGAACACTGGCCTACTTTGTGCCCCGTTTTCTGGCAATTTAAACTCTTCCAAGGAATGCAGCAGCAGCCGATGCTACTCGAACTTTGGAAATAGATGTCCTGCAAAATTATCGATTTTCGTTGATAGCTTCCGGTTGGACCTGATGACTAAGTTTCCTACTTTGACGTTTTCATCCCTCTTTTTGGCGCTGTAGTAAATCATCTGTGCCTTTTACGCTTTGTGAAGGTTTCGGTAAAGTAGTTCCCGTAAATGGTCAACTTGTTTTATTCTCTGTAAGCATTCTTCGGGCTGCAGTTTAGCGTGCTGATTGCCGTTTCTAGGTCCCGACGCATTGATCTACAGGGCAGGGGGTTTCGTCCAAAATACAAAAACGTGGGAAAAACTTTATGTATAACATGCACCTTTTGTCCGTTTTCTTGAAGCAACAATACTATCATAGTTTTTAAAACCCTATTCACCCTTTAAGTAGGGTTATCTTGGGCGTAATCAACCGGAATTATTATGTGAATAATACCTACGCTATTCGATCCACTCATAGAAAGGGGATCGTTAATGCTCTAGCCACTAAAGTCTAGGACCGCTACACGACACTATGGTCCATTATTACAGTAGGACGAGCTTGCTCGACCTTGAATGTTTGACTGATACTACAGATAGGAACATACTGTACTACGCTGTGAAACGTACCCGGCGAATAATTGCGAAGGGCTATCCTTTGATGGGTTTTTCATTGACAAGGTGATCGGCTCGGGGTTTAACGTGAGCATCATGCCAGGCAGCATATAAAATTAGTTTCTATGCTTTAAGATCTGTCAATGAACAATCTGTCAACAAATTCGGTTTATGACGGTATAACATTTCGCTATATATCTTACAGTCGGGGATGATCTTCGGTCGGTCTTGAACTGCTTGTAAACATCGAGGGTAACATGAATCCAATACTTCAGGGACGTCGTGTAGTGCTCTCTTTTGGTGAACGATGTACAAATCGTACGTTCGGAGTTCTAGGCCCTATCTCGCGAGTCTGCCTTAGGCTATTTAACCACCGAGAACTACTGTGGTCAATGATAACTCTAAGATAGAAATCCTCTAGATACTCTAGACATTTTCGAATTGGCTCTGGAACATTGTAGTTTTGCTCCGCAGGGAATAGAGTTCTACTCGCCAAATCAATGACCCTCTGATAGCCATCCTGATTTTGAGTCAAAATAACTCTTATAGCGGTAGCGCTTGCGTTAGTGTGTAGTTTGAATGGATTTTCACAACTTTCCTGAAACACGAATAAGCAAATGTGGGCGCACCAGGCAGAGGTCTTTTCAGAAAACTGAAGTTGTCCTGCTGTTCCTCATCGCGATGCCACTTAACATTGGCTCGGAAGAGCTGCGTGTAAGGTTCTGCTATCAAACGTTTCTGTAATCATCATCCAGTCGATCTGCTGCTAGAAGGTATCCGGAGCCGATGCAAGACGAAAGACATCCTCTTTTTGAACGAACTTCCGAAAATCCAGACATAATCCAGGATATGGCTTTTCCTCAGAATCTGGCATGGAAACTTTACCAGAACGTGATAGGAAAGCAATGACAAACTTACGCTATAGTTTAGTCCTAAAATCATCTCGTTATCTAGGTTTTTAGCTATTTGCAACTCCTTAGTGTTATCGCGTTGTCTACCAGAAATCGTACTATTTTATCCCATAGCGATTCATACCCATTCCTGACTGATCGCAATTAGAACAGAACAATTATGTGGGATCCTTAACCGGAAAATCGTTCTTGTTTAATTTATCAACAGAAACTGTACTGTTTTGCTGACCTCCCTATCTGCTCCCACTATCAGCCTGAATTTTTCCCTTATTAATACTACCTATTTTGTTTTTTCTCTCGGTACTAATGGCTGAGGACTTTTTACCTCATTTTTTAAGGCTGCGGACGGTGCTCGTTTGTTGGTTTTGGGAGTCGATTATGGCCTATATGGCCATAATGTTCTCGGAAGGATATGGCGTCTTGTATTTGTTAATGTACACGTTCCATTCTTTCTTCTATCTTCTCCCAAGGCGAGAAAGTACTCTGAAAGATCTGTATTCCGAGCAACTAATGAACCTGTGGTATTCGTGTCGAAAGCCCTTGTTGGCCCAGTCTAACTGAACGACCAACGAGACTTCGGCTTTAAGAAAATTTATGATTCTTTGGATGTTGGTAACGAAGTCATCGATTGACTCGTCTTTACCTTAAGTATTTGCCTCAATTTTCTCTTTGACGGTATCCCTTCCAAACGTACTGGCATGGCTAATAGCGCCTCTTGTCTCACAATCTTGTGAGCTCTCTACGATCCTCGATTTTTGTTAAGAAACCGTTTGTGCTCAGGTCGCGCATTCCGTGAAAAATAAGGTTTTAGTTTAAAGCAATTTTCCCTAAATCTGTCTTTCCGAATCAATACCTATTAGAGGATTTATAACTGTAGTCCGTGTATCTTTTCGATGAACGACCACAAGAACGACTACCTTTAAAACCTATATTGCTTCTTCGCGGTCTATCAAGTGGGTCAAGTTTACAATTTTTTACCAAGATCCACGTAAGAGTGGAATTGTAAAATTTATTGTCCTCAGTTCAACCCTCGGAAAAATATCGCACCTCGAATCAAAAATTCCTAATTCGCTCTAAAAAAATACAAACGAAAATTGTAAATTTTATAAGCGCGCGCGTGCTTTGCGCCAGAAGAATTGATTAAACGTACTCAATTATTTCAGTTTTTAGTATTTTAAAATATATTAGTTATAGAACATGATCTATTTACTTTCCACTTTTCACAAATTTGAGTTGTGTGACTCAGGTTGAACCGTTTTCTTAAAATGTAGATTCAAAGAGAGAGAATGTTCCAATGTTGATCATGTCTCAACTTTATTTCCTTTCAGATTTTAAACTGCAATTAATTAGTTAACTTATTCATCATAATTAATGCTTCTTAATGCTTCTAGTAGATTTGAATTAAGTTTTTATTTTAGAATAAACATCGAACCAACAATGACAAAAAACATTTATTTTTTATTTTTATTCGTATTATTTGTGTAGAGGATTGTCGTATGCACTAGGTTGTACAGCCAGTACTTTATAATTTACGACGATATCCCTGCGGGGACCTACTGGAGTTTCAATGATCTCTGTTTTTGTCAGTTGCGTAATTCTGCCGGTTTCCATGTTTATTTTTGAACGTCTCATGGCGCCCTTAACAATTCTATACAATCCATTAAGAACACCTGAAGGCTCCAGGATTGCAATGGCTTCGCCATCGGATGTTGATAATACAATTTGTTCTTGGTTGTTTATAGGCCCATACGCATTCTTTCCTGTTTTCATTTTTATTGCTTGATCGTCAGGGAAAGTGTATTTTCGAAATTCAAATATTTGCTGTGAATTTATAGTGGGAATAATCCGAATAAATCTAAGTTGTTCAAATCCATATCCAAATATTTCATGAGAAGTAATCCTTAGAGGAGGACCCCTTGACCTGGTAGAAGAAGGACGCCTGACAGAAGGAGACCTGGATCTCTCACGAACAGGATGCTCGGCAGGAGTAAGAGACCTCGCAGGAACATCGTGTATGTCAAAAGTAGAAGAAGAAGGTCCAGTACGATGAACTCCAGGAATAGGATCGCCATTAGGTAAGCAATCGAACTCTAAACTGAACTCTGCAACCAGAAAGAAAGGTTTACATATTTTCAAGGAATATGATAGGATCTCCATGTATTTCAAAGATTTGAGAATAGGGTGAGCGGCGACGAATGGTATTGTATCTTTGCTTTTACCGTTCCCAGTACCTAGTTGGAAGAGATATGGGAGAATCTAAAAGAGAAAATGAAAGGGTATATGAAAAAGAATGTAGTAAGAAAGAAAAAAAAGGAATTTTGATGCCGTGTTGATATCTGAGAACAAAGATCAGGAAGATGAAAAAGATGTAAAGCAGGAGCAGATACACGGAAGAGAGATGAGGGGATTAGAAGAACGAAGGAGGTAGTTGGAGATGAGCTAAATGATGAAGAGGTAAAGAAGCATATAAGGAAGTTGAAAAGGTCTAGGGTAGCGGGGCTGGAAGGGGTGGAGAATACGCGATAGTGTTCGCAGATAAGCTGCGGAAGGATGTTGGGGGAAAAGAATACTATCGGAGATGCAGGCGGCATTTAGGTAGGAAAGGAGTACTCTCGACAATATGGACATTGTGGAGCACTTGGTAAATAGAGGATTAAGTAAAAAGGGTGCGAAATTATACGTGCTTTTGTAGATCTAAAAGCTGCGTTCCCTTCGGTGTATAGGGGGTAGTTGTGGGAGGCAATGAAAGAGAGAAGAATTGAGAGAGGCCTGATCGAGTGAGTAAGGTAGGTATATGAAGAGATGAAAGATAGGGTAAGAGAAGGGCAGGGAATCTCTGAGAGTTTTTTGGATGGATAGCGGGGTTGAGGCAAAGGTGAACGCTTATCCCAACGATTTTTGAAATTTTATTCGCGGATTTGGAAAGTAAGCTAGTGGCCGGAATCGCAGGAGGAGAATCGGCAGAGGCTGACAATACCAGAAAGTACGGACCTGCGGGCGAGTCGAGGCAGAGCGCGTGGGAGGCCAGGCTATACAAGCGAGCGGCTTCAAGCTAATGTGTGGATGGATGTTAGTTTTTAAGTGCTACTTCTAAGAAAATTCTGAAAAAATAGAAGCGTAAGCAAGTCAAACTTGTAAGGCCAGCAGGATAAAAAATAAACATTTATCGATCAAAAAGTTAGAATACTTTATCATGATTACTGTTTTTTATAAAAAAAAAATACCAGAGTTATGGTTTTTGGTTTTAGTCGTAAAAAAACATTGAGAATAAAAAAATAAAATTATTGAACAAGCGACGCAAGGTACACGCAAAGTGCAAAAAAATCATTAATAAAAGTTGTGCACCCAAAAAAGGTCTATATTTTCAGATATGCCAAGTAGATACCTTTATATTCAGCTTAACGCGGCTGACAAATTTTTATTATAAACCACTTTCATTCGATCATTAATATCCTAGATAAACTATAAAAACTTAGACAATTTTTCTATAAACAATCAAGGTTTTATAAAATACAACTCGCGATTATTCGGCACTTTGATAATGAAAATGCTTGACTTCAACTCGTTGCCGTTTCTACAATTTTCTACTAACTTTCTTAAGATTTTCAGGTAACTTTTCTCAAAGTCTAGTGAACTCCTTTTTCAAGATAAGGTATTTTAACTAACATTTTTTCGATAAGTGACCCTTAATAGAATTAGGCGAAACTTGGTCTTCGTAACTTGGTTTTCATAAGAAAAATTTGTTGACCGCGTCCAAGCTGAACACAAAGATACATTTTGTGTATATTTCAAAATATATGAAAAGAATTTTTTTCCAACTTATTTATTAAGAATCTCGAAATACCTCTTTTAAATGAAAGCAGGCAAAAATTAATTTACTCTAACTGAACTTTATTTAATTTTAAAATTTTATTTAATTCTTAATTGAACTAGTTTTTACCTAAATTTTAAACTTAGTTTTAAAAAATAATTTTTTAAACTTCACGGAAACGATGTGCAAAACTAATTGTTTTTTAAATTTATTTATTTATTATCTCGAATATTTCTCTTTTAAAATAAACCACATGAAAAATAATTAATTTTAACATAATAATAAAGAGAATTACTTTCAATGTGCGCCCCTGTGCCCACCCCTCGCCTAGATGTCGTCAGAAGACGCGGTTGCCATAGAAACGGCACGTAAAATCAGTTCATGGAAAAACGGCACGTAGACGGCATGTAAAAACCGCACGTTACAACCAATAGTAATTTATCGTAAAAAACTACGTACATTACCTAGTGCATTTTACTTACTCATCCCTCGCTAAGATACCACACAACTCAATGAAATTCGAGACTCAAGATAAAAAAATTAATCATTAAGAGAAGACCACTTACTATTGACTTAAAAAATTTTATTAACACGTCCAAGGAAGCCGAATTAGCCATTATGCCCATGCAGAAAGATCAGGAAGATTTATTTAATTATTATTATTATTATATTCACCAATAGAATTAAGGATGACTGCCAAGGTGACATGAATAAAAAGGATTCTCATTTTTTCCAAGTAGAGGACACAATTATTAACGTACTAATAAAAAATTTTTTAACAAGGTAACGAGCGACCATTCTAGTGAATTATTTCATTATTATATCCGATAATCGTTATCTCATGGTCTATACACATCAAACTTGTCCTTCTCAGGTACTTATATTTCATCACTGCTACTTTAATACAATAAATGTTTATTTACTAACTTCTTTAAACTAATATTACTAATATAAATTTTGTATGACAATTTTACCTTGGACAGAGAAACTTAATAAATACTTTAATCATAGATAAGAGTTTTATGCAATACAAATGTCCTCAATATGATATATTTATAAAGCTTTTCTTCGCAAGTAATAAAAAGCGTTGAGTCTTTTTTTACAAGAATTTTTGTACTAATTGGCAAATAATAATTTTAATTTTAATTTTTAAAATTCGAAAATTTAAATTGCATTACAGTAGAATTTAAAAATATGTCAATAACGATCAGGTTTGGCCACTTTCATCATACAAACAAATTCCTGATCATTTTTTGGTTATTTACCGGTATACAAAGACTTTTCACGCTTATTAAAATCCGTGTAGAAATTCAAAAGTTTCAAATTTTAAACCTGAAGATTTTTTCATCGGTTGTAATAAAAAAAAAAGAAAAACACTTTTTATATAATCGTTTAATAATAAACAGGTTTTAAGATCGAAACCTGGTTTTAACAGGTTATATTTTAAGAGTTTCAAAATAAATATTATCTGGAAATTAAACATTCAAAATGGTTAAGTATTACGTTCACAAACTTTAATTGTACAAAATAAATGAAAAAGGCTGATAAATGCCTCGAAATTTCATAAGTTAATATTCTTAAATATACCAATTGAATGTTGTTACTTTTAAAGCTTTAATATTTCTGAAAAAGTCAAGAAAATTAATGCAAAAGAACATTTTCATATTTTGTTTTTAATACAACATTCAAATGTAGTTAACTGGAGAAAATTAAAAATTGAATTTTCAATAGTTCAATCTTTTACAATTGATTTTTCAATAGTTCAATCTTTTACAATTGATTTTTCAATAGTTAAGCTTTCGACTTTGGAAATTGAAAGACAATTCTCAGTTTAAATGCTGAAGATTCAATAAAATTTTTTTGTCGATTTTCAGTTGTTTAAAATTAATTTTTTACCGGTCTATATTTTTATTACCTGACTTCTTAACAGTTACAAGTAAAAAGAAATAAATGTTAGAAATGTATAATTTTGAGTTTAAAATTTAAATTCTCTGAAAAGGACTCGTCTTTTTGGCTTGAAATTTTAATAGTTTAGTTGAAAATTAACATTCTTGTTGACTATTCGTCTTTTTTGGTTAAAAATTCGACAGTTTGAGTGAAAATTAATATTTTGTGGTTAAAAATTCAACTGCTCGGTTCAAAGTTAAAATACTTTGTCAAAAAATCATTTTTCTGTTTAAAATTTTAACATTTTAAATTGATAATGGAAATATTTGTTTGAAAATTGATCTTTGAACGTTTAACTGTTTCAGATATAACGTTTTAAACTTGCTGCAATAAATATTATGCGTTATACGTATTTAATAATTTAGATGGAGAATCTTAATTATCAAACTCCTTATCTTCCTGAATAATAAAACACTATTTACTTCCCGTGAGGATTTTTCGTAGTCCTCATTTCTCAACTTTTTAGTTACGTGATTTAGTTTGATCCTGAATCTTGCAATGTTGCTCAAGGTGTGTCAGATTTTTAACTGCAATTAACTTTTTTCGATTATTCACCATAAAATATCGTATTTTTTTTAATTTAATGTAATTATTGATGTGATTTTATCAACCTGTAAACTCAATTTCAGAAGATTCTTTTCAATTTTGATTAAAACATATTCCCTCTGTTATATTTAAATTTAGTTTTTATTTCTGGACACAAATCAAACCAATTAATTGACAAACAATACATTTTTTCCATTTTATTATTGAAATTATTCGTGTAGAGGATTGTTTATCCATGAGGGTTTACAATATCTATTGTATAACTTGTCAAGACATTCCGGTGGGAACCTACTGGAGTTTCAGTGATTTCTTCTCGGCTCATTCGGGAAATCGAGCTACTTTCCATGTTGATTTTCATACGTCTCATACCGGATTTAATATTTATATACATGCCAGCCAGAATACCTACAGACTCCATTAGTGCAAAGACATCGCCATCGGATGTTGATAATACAATTTGTTCTTCGATGCTTATAGGCTCATACGTAGTGTCTCCTCTTTTCATTTTAATTGATTCATTGGCAGGAAAAGTGTATCTTCGAAGTTCAAATATCCGCCGCGTATTCTTTTTGGAAATAAGCCGAACGAATGGCATTTGTTCAAATCCAAAACCCAATATTTCAGGAAAACCAACCCTTACAGAAGGCGTAATAGACCTGGAAGGAGAAGGATGCTTGGTAAAAGGAGACCTGGACCTGATGCGAATAGGATGCTCGACAGGAGTATGAGAACTTTTAGGAAAATTCCGTCGGCCAGAAGAAGATGAAGAAGCAGAAGGAGAAGATTCACCGGAAAGAGCTCCACGAATAGGATCCCCATTAGGTAAGCAATCGAACTGTAAACTAAACTCTGAAACAAGAAAGAGATGTTGAGATCTTTTTACGGGATATTGGTCGGCTTTACACCGACCTCTTTGACTAATTTCTCACAAAAAAAATATGTTTATAAAAAATTGTTTTCTATTTAAAGCACACGTTCCTTCAGCAACACTGTTACGACCCAGGTTTTTGATCAATCTCTCTAAAGAAAACCATAATTGATTACCTCACAAAGTCATTATGTTAAACTCATTACTCGGACCCATTAGTATCCAAGGTCTTTTGTTTCTGGCGTCATTCGCTCCATTGATACTCTTTTTATAAACTATTTGTGGACACACTTTTCTGCCCTGACATACCTCTCTAACTTTTTACACGTTCGTGGATTTTCTCATACGAGCTCTTGTGTTTATATGGCTTCTTATGCCTCTTTGAATGATGATCTCATTTAAACATTCGAACCATTCTTTTCGCGGTCTGCCTCTGGGAAAAACGGCAATTTGACTTTACCTGGATGTACTGGTTTCGTTAGTCGTTAATCTTTCATTTTCTCAACATGTCCGAAACATTACAATGAATTTCTTTCATATATGTCAACTAGTGTTTCCTCTACACCACATTCATTAAAGAATATTTATTGCTCACTATGCCTTTAGTATTTGATGCATATTTTTCGCAGGAATTTCACGTTAATCGCGTTAATTTTACTCTTATCCTTTTCTTGATAGGGCCGGTTCTCGCAGCGTAAAATATAGTCGGTATAAATATAGAATTATATATTGTCCTCTTAGCTTTACTTGATACATTGTTACTTCTCATAATGGACTCTGCTCACCGATAACCTTCTTATCCTTGTCTATACAAAAATTTAACTTCCGATCTATCTTTACGTCAGTAATGGATAGTCTACCAAGATATAGGTACTTAACCACTTCTTCTATTCTCTTATTTAGGATAAGGGTGGAAACTGGTTTCTCACGCTTTCCTTTAAACATCATAAACTTTTTTTGTATTAATCTGTAAGTTGAAGACCTTATCGTAATATTTCACACGTGCAAAGTTAAGGGGATCCCACCTATACTCGCTCACAGTTGGCAGTGTCCCATCTGTGCATGTGCACAGTTGTTCCTGTGGCTTTACAAAATTTGTTTACATCTACCTCTTAAAAACCAACATGCATCCACTCCTGTCTCTAAGCTGCTCGCTCTTACAGCCTAGCCTTCCTCACTACGCCTCGCCTCGGACGCATGTCGCTACTTTCTCGCTTTGCCTTGCATTGTTATTTTAGATCCCCCAAAAACGCATACACTTTCCCTTCTTTTTTAGCTAAGTCTCTATCCATCATGTGCTGCAAGAAGTAAATATTGTCGCTAGTACTCCTTCCCACTTTAAATCCTGCGTGCGTCTCCAGCAGTATTTTCTTCCTCTCAACCTCCTTCCGCAGCCTATCTGCCAACACCATCGCGTATATTTTGTACGCTGAATTCATTAGCGTAATTCCTCTACAATTTTCCTGCCTCTCCACATCCTCTAACACCTCTTTCTACTCGTCCCATATCCAACTTTTCTCATCTATTTTCGTTTTCCGAGACCATACCTCTGCCGCTTTCCCTTTACTCCTCTCCCTCCTATTCATGTCGTTCCCTACCTTGCCTTTGAGCCACCCTATGCTCTGTAGCAGCGCTTCTACCCGCTCCTTTTTGCGTTTTTCTCCGCTGTCCGTTCTCAACTCCATTGCCCTTATCCTTTCCCTATCCGCTTCTTCCTGCTTTTCATTTCTACGCTCTCCCACTTTCTCTTTTATCACATTCTCCACTTCCTCCCAAATACCTTTCTTCTCGCTATCTACTGCCTACTACTTCCATTTTCGACCTGCGCTGCACACTCTCAAGCCTTTTTCCCACCCTTTCCTTGCACACCCTAATCCCTTCCTCTACCTGCTTCACTTTATCCTCTTTTTTATTCCTTAACGACACTACTTGCCTCTGCAATCCTTCTGCTTTTTCCCTCAGCTATTTTACAGCCTTTTCCCTTTTCTCATCTCTTACCCTCAGGTCTTCCCTCATATTTTCCATCTGCTTCATAGACCCCAATACTTCTTCCCTCAACCTTCTGACCTCGCCTATCAGCCAATCCATTTTGAGGGTGACGGGGGAGGGTAACCTAAGTGATCCTGCGCTTTTTTTAAACAGATTCGCTAGCGCATTCTTCTCCGGACTCTCTTCGCTGTCTCTTTTACTGTACAAGAGATTCTCACTGTCACTTGCGCTAGATGCTCTCCCCCTTGCCTTGTCGCTTTCTTCGTTCCGATTTTTTCCTCTCCCTGATGCGCCAGTTGACACCGGGCCACGTGCAGCGCGCCGTCACGGCCAGTCGAATATTTTCTCCCCGTAGTAACTCCCACGGTAACTGTGACCTCTTCATGCAAACACTACCTGCTCCAACCAACAGATGTCTCTCAAGACTGTTGTCGCTTACCGCCTCAAATGATTTTTCTTTCTTTGTTGTATCCCCTCTCCCCTCAAGCCCCTAAAAGAACCCTTTTCTTTCCCCTAACATTCCCTAGCAATGCGAGAACCATCCTTGTCCACCCGGAAGGCCGAAACTCCTGGCCACAAACCTACTCCGCTCCCTTGCTAACCTAATCTCACTTTCCCTGTTTAACCGAATCTCACCCCATAACCGCTATGTAAATTAATTTTTTAACTCCCTAGTTCATCCGTCGAAACCCTACTTACCTCCTAGGCTTCCACCCTCACACTCTACTCACAACTTCCATACAAACTCCACAAAATCTTCTCACCACCTTACCGCATACTTTCTCACTACCGCCACCAACATGCAAGCCACTCGTAAATTGATACGTGCACAGTTGGAAGTCTCGCATCTGTGCACATGTACATCTGTATGTCTTTCACTGTGCACTTAAAGCGTTAGTAGGGTACCATCTGTGAATGTCTATATTTTAAAGTGCACAGTTGGAAAACTCCCATCTGTACACCAGTGCCACACACGTGCACAGCAGTGCTCGTGCAGTGTTGCTATATGCAGAGTTGTCCGTCATCCACTTCAGTCGCACTCCTAAAAATGACATCCTGGACCATAGCTGATGCGCCTTCTGTATCTTCATTTTTTATTAGTGCCTTCCAACTTGTCTCATCTATACCTTCATTTATCCTGTTTTTAAATCTATTCGAACTTCCGTTTTGTTTAGATTCTTAATCTTGATTCGCATTTGTTATGATTTTTTCTGCCTCTTTCTTTGCCATCTCTGACTTAAGTCCTTGTTTTGAGACTAGAATGTAATAATTAGTATTGGATTCATAATTTCTCATAGCCCTTGTATTTTCTACTAGCTCTCTTAGTCTTTCATCCGCAACAACGAAATTTATTATAGTGTCACTACCTCCTCTACACCAGATGTACACCTGCATTATTTTTCGCATAAGCCAATTATATGTAATAAATGAACCCTTTCCTAAGCAAAACTAAACTGATTTTTTCCGTGACCATTTGTTTTCGATCATTGTCCTAGTAGAATGATTCTTCCACCACGTTCGCTAGTACGTAAAGCGTACTTTTTTGGATTACCATCAACTGGGGCGTCTCACGCCATGATAAATAGTTTTCTGATTTCTACTTTAATCCCACCTACAATAATCTGGGAGATACCAATCCTTGATTCTTGAGATCATGCCTTGCTCTTTCATTTATAATTAAACCGACCCCTGGACCACAATGTGATTGACTATGTACTTCTGACCCTAAATCAAATCCGCCTTGTAATACCCCATTTTCTATGTTTCTCAAGGCAGATCTCTTTTTCTTTGTATTAGGTACATATTAAATATTTATCTCCCTAACATTCTTAGTATCTTGACCTTTACCTCTCTATACCGGAACAAGAAAAAAAAAGAAATAGTATAATACGTTTAAAATAAATATTGAAGAATCAAGAAATAGCTAAATAATGAATTAATTATGGTTTTTAACAAAAACTTGCATGAGTAGTGAGAATTTTGCATGCATGCTGCAACATTGAAATCATGATATTCAGAATATAAATATGAATAAATGCAGTTAGAAATAAAATTTCAAGTGTTTTTATGAGCTAAAATGAACAGCTTTAATACGGAACTGCGCATGCGTGGTTCCTTTTGATTCGTCGACGCAAACGTGTTTGGCCGGTAATTCGCCATTGTGCAACAGCTGTTATCGACGCTACACGTTGCATCGCTTATTCCTAGTTTTATATGCTATTAGTCTCATAAAAAAGCGGACTATTAGTGGAATTCGATATATATATTTAAAAAATTGTTTATAAAGAAAATGTAAGTAGGATTTTAGAGAATGTATTAGCATGTCCAAGGCAACCGAATTATCCAATATGTCAGGGCAAAAAAAAAAGCTTTTCGTGAAATAAAAGATGGTTTGATTAAATATCCGGTTTAAATGTATTTTGATACAACTTTAAGTTAAAGTTTGTAAATCGAACATATATAACCCTCACTGAAGCAGCACGTAAATATTCATAAATTAATGAGAAACGAATCAAATGTAACTAATACAACAAATTTTGTGATCATCATTATGATGATATTATATTCACCAATGGAATTCAGGATGACCATGAAAGTCAAGACCAGAATATAATCGATACTCATTTTTTATAATTACGCAAAGCACTGAAAAATTCACTGATACAGTATATAGTTAACAGCGTAAAAGAGGAATAGTCTGGTGATGCTTTGTAGATTATATTATATATCATATAGTCGTTATCACAGATAAGACATGATAGTGGTTATAGAGATAGTATCTGAGATATTTACATTTCATTACTGTTACCCACGTTTAGACCTCATTAGAAACCGGTAATAATAGTAGAGGCCTATCCCAACATGCTTGGTCTTTTGATCATCATGTTGGTTTTGATTTTAAAAACATCAAGAATTTAGCAAAAGAATTTATTATCTAAACAAATTTATAAAACCAATTTTTACGAAAAAGCACAATAATTTGTGGGTTGAGTTACAAACGGAAAGAATGCATATTATCGGAGTTTTTATTGAATCTATTATTATCAGAGAACAACAGAATTATTTAACGTCTTTACAGGGTAAATGGAACAATGAATTAAGTTTTCTTAAATGTGTATTTCTGTAAAAGAATTCTTCTCTCGATATCACAAGTAGCTTAATAGGAAAGCAGCCGACGGGCAATCGGAAGTTCCGTGGTTCGATTCCCAAAGGAACGAAAGTAAATATTCTTTCAGGAAAAAAGTATTTGAAAATATTTTAATGCGTGGGTCTATCTACGCTGTAAAGACGTTAAGAGATTCAGTTACTCTCGGATGATGATACAGATTCCCTGACAATGTTGTCTTGTAACACTCGACATAATAATTCGTGTATTTCTGGCATTATTTTCAAAACAGTTATTGGGTTTCAAAGTCATCAGCGATTTTTAGTGCTTGATTATAATTCCTTTTTGTAGGATGAAGCTCGTCTTGAGTTCATCTTCAAGACGGTTCCGTCTCACTGGCGGCCAATGGCAAGACTTAGAAATCGAAAACGTAAATCTTGAGATTGTGAGTAAGGTTCAAGACAGGTTGTGAAGACAAGTCTTGATGGACTTATCTTAAGACGAAAAGTTTTAATTTAAATCTTAAGACCATTCGACAAGGGGCTAGTCTCTCAGAAATCCCAAATATTACTAATATTGGTATGTGCTAAGATCATTGGGAGTCACCAGCGGGAACTCGCATTTCATATGCTAGGAAAGGAACAAGTAACGTGAACTTAGTTCATTGCTATGTAGCTGCCAAACTACCCGCTACAGTGGCCTTTGAAGTGTCTCTTCAAGTAACGAATAACATTTACCGTTCCGGGTTTGCGACGATACGTGTTCTTTTAATCATTAATCTTTGGTCCTTCCTACCCCCGACATACAGAGCTTGCAGTTTGTAAGCCAGCTGGAAACTACTTTCGCTGAAGATATTTACGAATCTTTTTCTTTTCTCACCTGACTTTGTTTTTGTCGATAATAAATTCTTTAAGCTCAGCCACTTGGTTAGATATATCCTGGAGAATTAAAGAAGCAAGATCTGGTTATGTGGTTCTCTTTATTAACTGCTTGACGACGTTTTTTTATTAACGAAAGTATCATTATCATAGGCATCGCTCATACCCTGTGTTTTCTGTTGAACAACGTGTGATGAATCTAGTAATATTTTTATTGCTCTATAGCTACGCCAATAGTTATTTTATATATTTATTCCTGCTTTCGCAGATTTTAGTGGGCTTAAAAATTTTAAAAACGTTAATTTCTAGTAGGCAATAATCATCCAAATTTATAAATGGATCAGTTATAAAATAAATTTATCACTGGCTACTGCTTAAAACTTGAATATGCTTGCGATACCTGAATTTTTTGTAGTCGGACTCAAATTTTCAGGATGAACAATTTGTAGCACAGAAAAACTTTTGGGAGTCCTTGGTTTTTGAAATTAAAAAAATTAATTTTTTGGACCCACCCTAGTGTAAATCTTTCTAAAAAAACATTCTTATCCTCGATAACTATCACTTATTTAGGTTTCATACGAACACAATGTTTGGTATTGTTGTTCCTGGATATACGATTAGGCAAAAGATCTATCCATTTATAATTATCTTGCAAGCTTATTCTAAGATGTGGATACGTGATGGATGTGGTCGATTATTTGGAAAAGGATGTGTTTGATGTGATAAAAGATGTAATTATGGGTGTAGATATGCAGGTGGTAGATGTGTCAGTAGATATAGTGATGATGGATGTGGCAAAGGATAACGTGGTTGTGGTAAGGGATTTAATAGTTGTAGCCGTGTGGTTCGTGAAAGCGATTGATGATGTCAATGTAGTGAAAGATGCGATAGAGGGGTTGGAAGTGTATTTGGTAGTGAATGCGGTGGTGAAAATGGTGTTAATATTTGTCGTACGAGACGAGGGGAAGGAATTCATGAAAGATTTTGTTGAGGTGAATGTGGTGATAAAAGTCACAGCCACTACCACCATGCATAACAAAATCACATCCACCACCATATAACATATCAGATGCTCCATTACATCCTTAATCACCGTCATCAGGTTCACTACCACACATTCTACCTTGTTCTCCACCACATCCGTATCCACGAAACACATTTTCCACCACATTTACCAACACATCCAGTACGAAAACATTCACATCTACCAACTAAATAAACACACAGAACCACCTTAATCTACCTCTAACATCACATTTTCCATCACATCAACAAACACACAGCAGCAGTGTTTTCGAAATTAGGCTAGTTTTTCATTTTCTTACTCGATTTAATCCTATAGGGAACTATTGTAACCACGAGCGTTAACATTCTCTACTCTATAACTTAACATAATATTGCGGCGGGCATTTACTGGAGTTTCATTCATTTCCATGTTTTTTTCTACACGCCTCATAACAATGAATAACGAGAGAATTTGAATTCAGATCAGGGTGGCGACTTGACCGAAAAATATCTGAAAACGACCAGGAGGCGACTGGGAAAAGACCGGGAAATGATTGGGAAATGACCGGGAAACGACTGGGAAATGACCATGAATTTAATTAAAACCCCGGAAATTTACTTCTCATCGTGGAAAATGCATGTTTTCATTATTTCAATAATTTTTTGCAATTTAGAAAAGTGGTTTTTACTTTATCTACCGTCGCAGATATCTCAGAGTACTCCAATTAAAACGTAATTTGTTATTAAGTGTTCAATATTTTCAATCCTAATAAAACCTTTTTCAACTATTTTTCTTTATGAAATTTTTTAATATTTCACAAAAAAAGATTTTTTTCCGGACAGGGAGTTTAAGCAAACAAATATACTTAAATAAATTATCATTCGGATTTAGAGAAAGGGAATTTGAAATAATCTCTGTTCCAAATGAAAATTTCCCCCAACTTAAAAGTTATTTTAGAGTAGAAGTATTATAATATTTCGAAGAAGAAATATTGCTAAATTTTAATAAAAAATTTCGATAGATGGTCCTTTACGAATTCATATTTTTTAGTAAAAAAAATAACCTATATTGTTTAGAGTTAAAATCTTGTGTTGAGAAATACTTTTTTTGGTTGAAGATTGTAATTGTTAAGAGTTACATTTTCAACAGAAAATTAAACCATTTTATGTTAGTTTGAAAATGTATTTTTTATGGAAATTTAACTATTTGCTTGAAAACAAATATTTTTCATTTAGAAATTAAACTGATTGTTTGAAAATTTATTTACTTTGTGTAAAATTCTTTTTTTTATAGAAAACTAATCCTTATGGTAATTAATTCAACTTTTTAGTATAAGAATTAATTATTCCAGTTAAGGATTCATCATTTTAGATAAAAAATCCTCAGTCTGGTTGTAAATTAATTCCTTTCACTAATAATATGAATGTCCATTTTTACTTGAAAATTGATCTTTTCTTCTTTAAAATGCAACCATCGAGTTTCTTTGCACGTTATTCTTCTTCTTTAAAAATATTTATTTTCAATTCATCTTTTCGGTTGGAAATAAAATTATTTGGCACTTGGTTGAAAGTTAAACTCTTTTGTTAAAAATTTATTTTTTTGGTTAATATTCGTCATTTTAATTTAAAATTGATTATTACATTATTAAATTATAATAATATTATAATATTTTTATAAATTATAACATTACTATTTTAAAACTTCTTTTTTCTTTGGATGAAAAGGAATTTTTTTACCAATAACATAACTATTTTTTTGAGAATTTGTTTCTTTTTTGGATCAAATCTATTATTTATTTGAACTAAAAATATAACAGTTGAATATTCCATCAGTTTAGTTGAAAATTCATTTCTTCGGCTGCAGATTTATTTTTTAAATAAAAACTGACTTTATCAATTTTTGTTTGAAGACTGATCTTTTTTAGTTTAAAATTCATCTTTTTTGTTTGAAATTAATCTTTTTGGTTGAAAAATCATAAAAATGCAACTAATTTTGTTGAAAATTATGTATTTAAGTACGTCTTTACGTCAAAAATAATTTTTTTATCTAAATATTTGACTTATTATAATTAAATATAAAATAGTTTCAGTTAAAAATGCATCTGTTTGCTTAAACATTGATTTTTTAACTTAAAATGAAAATCAATTTTGTTGTCGTTGAAAATTAAACTATATCAGTTGAAGACTAATTTATTAGTTGAAAGCTTATTATTCTCTTTTCATTATCTTTTTTTTTAATTAAAAAAAAGTGTACATGATATAAAAAAAAAACAATTTTATTGTTAAACGTATTAATGCACCTTGTGTCGTTTTTCCTTTAATTTAATTTGATTTGATTATTTTTATTTTCAATGCTGTTTTTCAGAAACACAACGAAAATTACACATTCTATCAGAAAATGAATGATAACGAATTTTCAGGTTTTTTTCGGGTTAAAAATTTTGCCTCTTTATTTTATCGTAGCTTATATGCTTTGTATAAAAATTTAAATTTTAATTCATATTTTATAGTACCTGGCATGGATTGAACGAAAAAAGGAATTTTGAATTTTTCATTATTTTTTGTGTCGCCAAAATTTGAATTTTCAATTTTTCGAAAAAATTCCAAAAGTTATTATAATAGTCTTTTGGAGCCACTTATAAGATTCAAAAAAGAACAAACAAAATTGAAACTTTTAAGCTAAACAACACAGGATATGAAAAAAGCAAAGCAAAGAAAAATGTTACTTCTGAAAACTGTACAAGATTATTATAACTTTTGGAATTTTTTCTAAAAATTGAAAATTTAAATTTTTATCGCACCAAAAATTAATTAAAAATCAAAAATTGCATTTTGCGTTTAAGATAAGCAAGCTTATTTTTTTTTTAATTTGATAGGTAGTTTTTAACTTAATCGTGAAAAATAATATTAACTTTAAAAAAATTAACTTTTTAGTAAAACGAAACCAGCTAAAGTAAAGTTAATTTTGTTGTTGTTGAAAATTGAAAAAGATCAGTTAAAGACTAATTTTTTAGTTGAAAGCTCTTTTTTCAAATTCAACTATTTCAGTTGAAGATTTATCTTTTTAGTTGAAAATTCATCGCTTATGTTGAAAATTGAACTACTTTCTTGAAGAACCGTTATATTTTGTTGAAAATTAATTTTTCCTACTGGAAGCTTAAATATTCCATTCGTTGTTAAAAATGTATATTTTTCAGTGCAAAATTTAGATATTTGTTTTAGGATTTATTTATTTTACATAAGACTATGAACAGTTTACTTTTAGCTGACCGGGAAAAATGAAAAACTTGATTCGCCACCCTGATATAATCGCAAACTCTGTTTCATTATAGAATCACCAAAGTTGAATTTAATCACTTTCAATTTTTTAAATTGAATTTATCGTGTATAGGATTTTTGCACACGAGAGTGTTTTCACACACGTGCTCTATTTTATAATACATAAGGATATATCGGCGTGGACCTACTAGAGTTTCGTTGCTTTCTTCCGCGCTCATTCGGGTCACATTGCCGCTTTTCATGTTTATTTTGACACGTCTATAACCGCAGCTAATACTTTTGTATATTGCTTTAAGAACATCTTTAAGCTCCATTATCGCAAAAACTTCACCATCAGGTGTTGATAATACAGTTTGTTCTTCGTTTGGAATAGGTGCATACGTATTAGTTGCTTTTCTAAATTTAAGTACATTATTGCGAGGAAAAGTGTATTTTCGAAATTCGAATATCCGTTGCGGATTCCGATTGGAAACAAGACGAATAGATCCATATTTTTGAAGTTCACATAACGATCCGTAAGAAGCAGGCTGCTCTGTTGGAAGAGGCATGGACTTAGGAGGAGAATGACGCCTGTCAGCGGGAGACTTGGACCGGACACGAATAGGATGCTCGGCAGGAAGAAGAGACCTCTCGGGAGAATTGCGTCTACTAAAAGAAGAAGACGGGTCGCCACGAGGGACTCCACTACTATCGAAGCTATTATGTATACAATCGAACTGAGAACTTAAATCTGCAAGAAGAAAGAGAGGTTTAATTTTTTACATTATTTCTAGACCATCATGTGCGCGCGCAAGCATTTCTATATATTTAATTTATTAATAACCTCTGAAACTATTTTTTTAAAATTAAAGTTATTGACTTATAATTTTAGAAATTGTATTTAGAATCAGAAAGTCAATAATCAATTGATTTTACTTAAGTTAAAGCATCTTGAATTAAGTCTTTATGTTATTAAATATTGTCCTCAAAAGTAATCTGCTAAAAATTAATTAAATAGTTCGCATCATCAGAAGCTACAAGCAATTATTTTCATTGACAAAATCAAATTATTTTTATTTTTATTTTTTTTTATTTGAACTTTAAATTCTGAATACTGTTACTTCTTCTAAATAATATGTACCCGGGAATTTAGGTTTTAACCGAATTATTTAATAAATATTCAATCGTCTCAAAATAAAAAAAGCATTAAAACATTTTTTAATTGAAAATTCAAATCATTTAAAGGTTTGAAAAATATTTTATTCAGATATTCAAATAATTTTCACTTTAAATATTTTTTAATTTGAACTTGTCTTCCGTTAAATTGAATTAATTATAATACTTTAACTGATTACAGAAAATATAAATTTTAGCAGAATCGATTAATAAGTAATTAATTAATAACGAGTATAAAATAATTTTTAAATTACTTTAATGGAAATGTATGTACATATAAATTTAAAAACAGAATTCAAATGCTCATTTTCAAACATGACAAACATGAAAAAAATTATTATAATGTAAACATTTTGAACAAAAAATTAATTTTTATAGAAATAATAGCCAATATTTAATGGCATAACCTTAATGCAAATAATCAATTTATATGACTTAATTGAAAACAATTTATATTCAGTTTACAAATAAAACTCAATAAGTCAATAGTTTCTCAATCAGTTCATATTATAAAAAAGAGTAATAAATTTTTTTCATTAAAACATAAAAATAATTTTACCTTATATATTCATGAAAATTTAAAGTATCAATAATATTTTAAAATAATTTCATAAAAACTTCAAACATATTCACATTTAATTTTGAAGATGGAATTCAGATAATTATTTTAAAAACTAAACAAAAATGTAATTATGAAATTGGAATAGGGGTATTTAAAATAAAGATAAAATTTTATTATTATTTTCAACTAATAGCTAATCAGTTTACAAGATATAAAAGCATCAAAGAATTATTTTTATTTAAAAATATAAATGATTCTTATTTTTCATTTTATTTTAAACTCGAAATTGCATTTCTAAAAAATAAAACATAAATTGAGCGACGCTTTATGGAAAAAATAGCGAACAAATAATTTTTACCATACATTAAAGATTTAAATTTTGACAGCACAAGAAATATTTAAAAAAATTAAAAAATATTTTAAAGTTGGTAAGCAGTTTCTATCTTAATCGTAAAAAATAATATTAATGGGACGTTCCACGTCAACCGGGACAAAGCATTTGCCAAAATTCTTCTCAACCGATCAAGACGTTTGAGGGCTCAA
>JAAAKG020168332.1:0-27920 GCA_010014905.2 Druon quercuslanigerum | reverse complement strand
ATTCCCCAAAGGGGCTCATTCTCTTCATAAACCCTTATCTTTCTGAAACCCCTCCTTGCAACCCTCTTTTTTTTACACTCTCCCCCCCCCCCCCCCCAATTCCTCCTCTTCTTTTTTTCTCATATTTTCTTCTATAAAATAAATTAACAGATTTTTGTGGTGGATTGTGTAATAATGCCCAAAAGGTTAACGCGCTACATTTTCTTCCAGTCGGATCATTTTTCGTAGATATCATTAATCGAGAGTGAGCGACTGGTGTGGCTGTACTGCGAGTTACAGAGGTTTATGATCACGGCGGAGCTTACATTATTCTTCGAATTATCGCGGAATTTTGAATTATCCAACTTTATATTATCAAAAAATATTAACATGGGAAACGTCAATTTTCAGCCGGGGCCGAAAAAAAGTTCGAATTATCGAAAATTCGTATTATAGAAGTTCGTTTCATCCGAGTTTAACTGTACCTTCAAATTATTGAAACCTTTACAAATTCCCTGGGATTTTTTAGAATACCTTAAAATATTTCAATTCCATTGAAATCTTTTGAAATTCATTCAAACCTTTTTTTCTTAAAAAGGTGAATAAAAAGTTATTGCTGAAAAAAGTGAATGAAAGTGACGGTGCCCTGATTATTCTTGACAGTTCCTGAAAGTGCTTCTCACACGAATTACGTGACTTTCAATCCTTTTTTCAAAATGTCTTGAATTTTCCTGGACCCAAAAATATTCCATTTCCTGGTTTCCCTGGCCTGCAGCCATTCTGAACACATTATTGAAAATTAAACAATACAAAAACATTTTTAAAATAAATGTTGATAATTTAAGTAGGGTCCACTGACCTTTGTCTCAAGTCTGTAATACGGGCATATTAAAAAATCTGAGATTTAGAAATACGAATTTCTTGTCTATTTAGAGATGATTTAGCCTCTAAGTACTTTATACAATATGTATATTTCAGTTGCAAAATGTATGAAAAGATACAAGAGTGTAGTAAAACTGGTCTTTTACACGTACATTTTAAAGCTTTTAAACTAGAAAAATTACTTCAATGTCGACTTTAGATGGAAATAATTATGAAGTGAAGGTAAACAATCTGTCATTTGGCACGTTATTAAACCTTTTTTGTGAAAAACATACTTAACAAAAATGTTAAAACTTACCATGAGTAAAATTTAGACAATTGCTCATCTGAATCCATCTGATATTATTTGTCCGAAAATAATTTTTTTCGTAATAAATGCGCAAAAGTTGCACTATTTGAAGGGATGTAACTTTTACATGGAACTTACAAAAAATCGGAGGCTTTTGCCCAATAATTAAGATCTACATGCTGTAATGTTTTTAATTAGTGTTGCAAACTTGATATTCTTGCCAGCGAATCTTCCATTCATTAGTTTTTAAAACTATTTTCTGCATAACTTTCCTTTTACAACATAAACTTTACGGGTTTGAGTTTATGACATAATTTTTACAATAAAATAAATTATTTGATAGCAAGAAGAATTAAAATGATTAATGAATAGCAATGTTCTTTTCAAAGTCGCTCATTTTACCCGGTCGATCGTATGCCCTGCTCTATCCTACTGTTGTGCATTCTGCGATATTTCATTTTGTTTTCTATAAAAATAAATAATTAAAATAATTGAAAGGTAGTACTTGGAGAGCATTATCTTGTAAAATATTATCGTATTATGTTTAATAAATCGTTGACAACTTTTAAGCAGAGGTATGCACAAACACTCCTTTTAAATATTGCAGTCATGCACGATACTTAACATGCTTAAGGCCTATTTCTCTAACACGTATCGAATTTACGAACAGTGTTCACCTTTGTGTTACCACACAATGTGCGAGAATTTTTTTTTACTTTTTAATAGTCTGGAAGTTATAGTGTATTGTAAAAAATTCAAGTGTTTATCCACCACTTAATTTTTTTATAACATTTTAACGTTTGGTAATTGGGAAAGATTCAGGTAATTGATTCTTAAAAAAATGTAAGCTGTTTCAAAAAGAAACAGAAATCATCCTCATATTTTCAGCTTGAAAAAGTTTAACTTTTAACACTGTCATTTTAAAAGCCTATGACTTGTGAATGTTCATAAAACTCTTTTAATTTTTGAAATAAGATTATCGCAATATTAGCACAGAAACGTTACCACAATTTTTTCAATGGAGATTCTTCTGATTTATTCGAGATCCATATTCCATACGTGATTTCATCTAAACTTACCTGTAACAAAAAACAAAATCTATTAAAAACATGTAAATCTAGTACAAAAAAACCTTTCTAAATAAGAAATTGTATTGTCAAAAAGATTTAATTTAGCTTTGAGATAAGCGCTTAATGCTTATTCCCAAAAATCAGTTATAAGAATATTGTTAGAAATGTAAAACAGAATACGGGTTGTCTCTTATTGATAATTTAACTAAATTCCTGGATCGTTTTATAATATTCTATTTTCAATATATCAAACTCTAAAGGTAAACATCCTTATCTCTAAGACCTGAATGATATTTGCACCAACAAGAAGATAATGAAAAGAAATAAGAGCGGTACAACTGCAAACTGCAAGATAATGAGAATGAGTGTCGAACAACAAAATCTTACAATAAACAATGGTGTTCGGTGAAACCCGACACTGCATTGCACTGTGCAGTGTGCAACCAGTCCAGATAGAATCAACCTTCGTGTATCAGCAAAGTGCACTAGAGTTGAATCAGTGAGTAGTCGTGTCTGACTACTCTAGATATGCTATTAATGAAGTGATATGGTGTGACAATATATGAAAAATAATACAAATAGAACTTATAAAAATAAAAGCAGTACTTATCGTAAATATAATCAGAAAGTTTTGATAATTTGAAAATTTGGATTTGCATAACAATTTTGTGGCTTAAAATGTAGGTACATATGTAGTATGCGCACACTATACACATGTAGAACAATATGACGAAATATTGGTAGAGAAATGTTCATTGTTTATACGATTATTATTAAAATAAGTTTTAGAAGTCTATTGGTGAAGTCATAGTCGTAAGTTAAAAAAATGACAAGTAACTAGAAAACAAGCACGTGCTCAATTTTTTTTTGTTATACGGATTTTTAAAATAAAAAACTAAATATTCATACAAAATTTTTGTATTTCATAAAACCTATAATTTAAAATAATAGAAAAGCAAATATAAATTATAAAGTCAAACGAGCGGTTAAATTTTTATCCTTTTATCGTAAATCTGCTTTAAAATGTAAGGTCCCTACGAGTGTCCATCGCAAGACTATTAACTTGCCAAGATATTATTTGCCAATGGCGACACTACAACTATTAAGAGACTCTAAACGTTAATTAAATTATTATTATATTAATTATATTATTATATCAGAATTTCCTTCAAGTCTCACAGGATATTTTGTAAAGCTAAAAATTTTTTAAATTTACTGAGACGAGTAATCATCAACTTTATAACTTTCAAAAAAGAAGCTTATTTCTGGTGTCTGTTCAAGAGGAACTAAATTCCCTGCTCGACTTTTGAGGTTTGCATTTATATAATCACATCACTTGAAATCGCAAATACGCACCTGTAGCGATTTATCTATGGAAATGACGTAAAGGCTTCATGTTTCGTTTTGCAATGGTTGAAAGTGAAGGTGATGCCCGTGATCCGATAACATTATCCATTGGCTCGTTTTGCTTCCACGTAGGTCGCACAACCGGAAGCCGAACCCTTTAGATTGTGGGCGGAAGTCAGAAATCGTAAGTTGACCAATCTACGCCTCTCGTTTTGTCAACAATCGCAACAAATATTGCACCATTTTTAAATCTTCCACGTAAAATCAACGAGTATAAGGGATTAGACCTTATACCCTATAATTTTAATTTGAAATTAAATGAAAAGATGTGCAAGGTGCAGAATTAGTGCTTTAAAAAAGTGGGGAAAAAACACTATTTGCTAGTTGAAAAGCGGTTGTTATGTTTACATTGTGTATTCGCATAGTTTAAATAGTAGAAAAATGCTGTTTCACATACAAATAAAATTATTTGAACATAAAAAAGGTTGGTGAAGCATTTTCAAAGAAATGCAGTTGAAAATGAAGTGATAGCTATCTCATTATAAGTGGGTTGCCCGTTTTGAAATTCATGTAGCTTGAAAAATACCTGAATAAATTCACATGATTTTTTTCTTTGAAAATTCGTACAATAAAAGAAATCTTAGTTGAAAATGGTGAAAAAATTGTTTGCAATAAATACGTGAATTTGAACAAAAATAAAAATATGTTTTTTTATTTATGTGTTTATTTATTTATTTCAATCAGGATTACACGATAATTTAAAATAAGTTTGATTAAAATTTTTTATAAATATTCAATTATTACGTTTTTTAATGATGAAATCATTCAATTTAGGTTACGTTATTCTAAAATCTTTTGAGTTTAAAAAGATTCAATTTAGCTTTTTCTTCCGACGCGTAAATTGTCTAAACTTACGTTTGTAAGACTTGAAAGGAAGACAAATTACGAGCGTTTGAATTTGAACATTTTTGATAAAAAACGTTTTAAGTTGATCATCTGTCAATATAATTAATCTAGTGATTTTTTTACATTAAATTGTGGTTCGAGAACTAATAATTTAATAATAATTCATTTTACAAGACAATTCTAAGTATATATTTTCAAAATTGAAGAAAGTACACATTTTTAATAAAACGGCCACCTTGCTATTGGATCAAAAATTATGGCGAATTTTTTATATGTATAGTTTTTGCTAATCAACAATAATACAAACACTCGCTGCGCACATAAACTGTAGAGTAGAGGGCCGTACGACGCTGCGAACCAAAGGGTCGCACTCGTTGACTCTTACGGACTCGCTCACGATTTCGGAATAGTTAAAGATATTTCTGCTGATTTCACTTCATTGTCATTTATTTCCAAACATCGGATCTTTTTAAAAAGTTCAAGTCAGATACCGCTGATTTTAGATCATGTCACAGAGTGTTACGCTTGTTACACTTGATTTCATACCTATTTGAAACGCTAAAACACCTACTGTTAAAAATGTTTGCAATTTCAATATACATTTACTATACATATGTTTAAAAAATCTAATAACTCGGTCTATGAAATAGTAAATAAGCGACAGCGTAGTAAATTAAATATACATGTATATTGATCAATTCTTTAAAAAGTCAGGTAATTTCACTTTACACAAATTAAAAACAATTTTGGTAATAAAGTTGAATTCTAAATAATAAAGCATGATTTTTTTCTATTTGAACATAAGTCATACTGAAATTAAGCCGAAATGATCTATGAAGCGAATAATTAAGTCACCTAACCTAAAAGCAGCTGTACTCACGTTAAAATTCTGACATTTGCAGTGAATTTTGATGAAAATCCCACCCGTACGTTGCACTTTTATTATAAATAAGACTTTAGTCGATGAATTGTAGGCTATTACTTTAGTTTTAAATAATTGACAAGATTTGGGTGCATCAAAGAACTTTCAACTTTCATGCACTCTATCTTACTATACATGTATATTAATTTTACAAGATGATGATATATTAAATTTACTACACGTATATGCATATTGCTTCCAATACCAACAAGGTAGCCAATAACATTTCAGTGGCCAATCGTACGATCATTGTTCTATGCTGATCACTATGTATTCTAGCACTGTTGAAAACGTTTGCAATTTTAATATACATGTGTATATTAAATTTAAAACCTCAATATACAAAATCGTCATTAAAAGAATATGTATATTAAATTTCATATACTGTATATTGATCATTTATTAGAAAAGATAGATATTTGCACTTTACAAGAATTAAAAAGTATTTTGGTAGTAATTTAAAATTATAAATAATAAAACGTGATACTTTTTCGTGGATAAACATAAATGACACAGGTTTCTAAGTGTAAAACTTCAAATAAGAAAATCATTAGGAAACTTAACCCCCAAGCACTTATGTACTCACGTTAAAATTTTAACATTTACAGCGAATATAAGAAAAACTCTTAACAGAATTTAAGATTATTACTGTATTTTTTAATATTTGACAAGATTAGAAGGCATCAAACAACTTGGTGTTTTCACGCTCTCGGTTTTACCGAATTTAATATACATTTATTTGTATATTAATTGTACAACATGATTTTATATTAAAATTAATGTACGGTATATGCAAATGACTTTACTCACATGTATAATAAATTTCTATCAGATTTGTATAACAGTGTGACTAATCATTGACTTTTTTGACAATATTGTTGATTTCTTTCAAAATAAATTTTTTACTACTTTTAACACTGAACTAACTATGGTAATTTGAATCTTTATAAAATTTATCCTGCACCTGTGTATGTTGAAATTTCCTTGAAATCTTAGTGCTTTCCACAAATTTTTAAATTAAAAAGTTTTCTAAATGGTCAACTATTGTACTGCTTACCTTAGTCAAGTTAATTTTAGAAAAAAAAATTCTAAAAAGAAAAGAAAAAGTTAAAAAATATACAAAGTTTGATATGTTAATTGTAAAGAACATTTGCCATGTCCTTGAGCAAGAACCGCTGCGGACCGCAGCAGCACGTCAGGTTGCACGCGGTTGGTTGGTTTTATGGATTAGTGCGTCGACGGCACGTCCGTGAGACGTATCCAGTGCACGGCAACGTATTTTCTTGTGCGACCACCTTTAAGCCGGGCGCTGGTCGGGGAATTTGTCCGGGATCCGGCTAAAAACGTGACGGTAAACTGGTCGGATCCCGGCATCAATACCGGCCGGGATCCGGTCGGGTAATCCGGCCACAAAGTGGTTCAAACATGTGGCTTCAGGCGAGAAATTGGTGACTTGTTTTTTCTTTTAAGGCTAATCGTAAAGAATACGGAGAAGTTTAAAATTCAAATCAAGTGAACCAATTCTGGCAAGGAAAATGGGCTCGAATTTTAATCCCTGATGATAGAATCTCGTATCAATTTCAAAACCACGTGGCGATTCAAAGTTAGGAAAGAAGAAAGGAAAAAGTGTATAGATAACAGTATATTTTGATAAAAAAATTATTATTCGCGCACTAAGTGGGGTTTTCAAACTCATTACTAAAATAACGTTGCAAGTGTCTATGCAGACGCCAGAAGCAGTAGGCGCTATATATGGCGGTAAATTTGAAAGTGCACAAGCTAAACATTGTCTGAAAATAGAGCAGTTTTTAAAAATTGTAATATTTCTGCTGTTGCACATAGCAGAATCAATAGGAGTTTAATTTAAAAAGTTAAATCATTCGAAAAACTTGATTTTTTAAAAAGACTTGAAATAAAGCTCATTTCTGTTTCACTGACCTAATAAATTTTTAAATTATACTTTTCAACTAATAATTCATCTAGGATCCATAATGACGCCTCTAATAATGTCACGGCTCTTAAAAAATGTGTAATTTCTATAAAAATATTAACCGCTCGGCCCCCGACCATGAAATATAACCAGGGGCCTATTTCATAAAAATTACAAGTCTACAAGTTACAAGTTAGTAAGTTACTAGCTTGTAATTACAAGGACTTGTATTTTATGTTTCACAAGAGTCTTACGTCCACTTGTAATTACAAGTAATATCTCCAAGAAATAACACAGACAAAAAAGATCAGTGTTTTAAAAAAGACACGCTTCGTAGCCTTTCCTAACCTATAAATATATACACTTCTTTTAAGGTATTTAATTCTTTATCGACTTTAGAATAACCGATAATTATATCTAAACTTCAATAAGTGCTTCTTTACTTAATTTATAATACAATTTTCTCGACGAGAAATTTCAGTAAACTTCCTTAAAATATAACTTGTATTTACTCTTACCAACTTTTACCAAACCGCAAAGACCGTCCGAAATTTTTCTACAAACCAAAAGTGCTACTTACAGGACGAAACCTTTATGAAACAGAACACTTGTAAAACTGCCCAATATTACTTGTAAAAGGAGTCGCCGTACTTGTAACTTGTAAAAAGTACCAATGACTTTATGAAACGCCCACTTGTAATACCAGTTACAATTCCCTAGACTTGTACTTGTGAATTGTAACTTGTAGGTTTTATGAAATAGGCCCCAGAGTTGGCTCAGCCAGTAACCGGCCGGCTCCCCTCTACGTCATTCGAGAAACATATAGCCCGGCTGGCTCCCGCCCGGTTCCTGTCCATGAAAGCCAGCTAGGGATAGCCCGGCTAGGATCCGACCAGAAACTATGTTGCATTAGGTCCAACAGGGGAAATTTCTACACGAGTTTTGTCATTGGCATTAGGGTCTAAAATTTCTCGTTTTGTTCTTATTTATTGAAATTTGTTGTGATTCTTATAAGTGTCAACAGCTTTTCAAATATTACTTAGCACGAATCGGTAAGGTGGGATATCGGGAAAAATTTCCAGTTTCAACCATTTTTCTCTGGCCGATTTCCTATCCGCACCTGACCCTGAATAATATGAAACTCAACACTTTTCGTCCTGTTAGGTTTCCTGTTAGGAAAAAATCTATACAGAAAAATTTTCAATCTTGAAAAAAGCGGTCACAAAAATATTCAAAACGTGTTCACTTTTCGAATTTTTATCCAAAATGGCTGGCTAACGAATTTGACCTTCATTTTAGGATACAAAAAGAGTTTACCATAGAACAATCCAATTTGTCAATTCTTTCGAAAGTTATCGTGCTAACAAAAAAACCATCCACGAAAGGACAGGCAGACAGACACATTCATAAAAACCTGTTTTTCGGATTCAGGGGGTTTCAAAAAGTGGAAATTTGACAAAAAGAGGTGTCAATTTTTACACAAAATTAATACCTTCTCTGATGAGAATATAAAAGTCTTCTTTTCTCAGATTTTGGTTCATTAAAGGGTTTATAAGAATGTATCTCATTTTAGTCTTTAAAGCCTTGGTTGATTTTTTATCGCATTTCCAGAGTCGAACATACACGAATTTTAGTTTAGAGCCACTTTTAGATTGTCGATTAACACATCAATTTTTTTGTACTAGGTTAACTTTTTTCAATTAAACATTTTTGCCCACAATATACCTTTTTGTTTAAGGAAAACACCAGGACGCATACCAGGAGATACTCAAATGTTTCGGGCAATGTTCACAAGAGGGAAAAACATATTGATATGGGAAGTCTTTTTCGCACTTGCAAAACGGAAGTAAAAACTGTTCGAAACATTTGAAGGTGGTCACGACGTCACGCTTGTCTCCGCTCTTAAATGAAAAGGGCTATTCAGAAATACTTCAAATTGAAAGCGGATTTGTGCCTCATCTTTAAGTAATGATTTCGATTTTATAGCATGCATTTTTCCTGCCCGGTACAATTCTCAACTTATTGGTTATCTAGTTCTGTATACTTCCACCCTTCAATTATGATACCCTCAAACCCCGAGTTAAGTACCCTCACTATATGATATTCCTAGAACAGACGGTCACGTAATGTGATGATGTGCGGAGCAAGGGATATGCTTGCTCATTGATGCGTTATAAACAAGCAGGAGGAACACACTACCGCAAACCTCGGAAACCAACGGAAAGCGTTCATGCAGCCCTGTCTGTTTACGTATGGGTTCCTATGATATATGCTGAAGGACGAGGCAAGTTATGTCTGAAACCGTGCTTAACTCAGAGGTTAAATGTATTTTAGTCAATTAAAAACGATATCTTTTGCAAAATCCACAAATATGTCATTTAATTTGATACGTTAACCTAGACTGAATTAAATTTGGTTGAAAAGTTGTTAATTGTTTCTGAAATATTGATCCTCCTCGGAATACAAAAATGTCTCAAACTTAATCTAAACGCACATTCTTAAAACAAAAGAGAAATCATCATTGATCCATCATAACATTTTGAAAACTATTGACAATTAGTTAATTGCGGAAGAAAAAAATGCAGCATAAAATAATCGACTAAAGTTTTCTGTAATTACTAACATTTTGAACAGCGTAGATTTATAAATAAAAGATGCGGGATCATACTTAAATCAGATGCACATAAGTTACATATACAATGCATGAATGATTTATCGATAGTATAAAGCAGGCGCTGATGAAGACATTTTATAAATTGTGTAGTTGAGCGATAACACAATGAATTGTGCGTACTATTCCTAGTCTAACATTCATGATATGAAAGTGGTGTTTGACTAAACTGTGCAATCAGGCGAGGGCGAGAAAGTTGATCTTCGTTGGAGAACCGAGAAAGCCGAGCGTGCGAATTTGCAGAATCGATTGTCACGCAAGGTCACTTATTGAAGACTTGGGTGCAAAGAGGTGTACCCGCTGTTAAATCGCCATTGTTTTCATGCCCTAAAAATTAAGCCTTGACTTATAAATACTATCGATTTTATCGTTCCATAAAAATTCGACTCTTCTAAAGAAACAAACATCTTTATTTCAGTAACTGGCTCTATCAAATGATAAATGAATATGAATTGGGTAAATTATATAATTCGTGAGAAATTGCTTATTTTCAGTGTGCCAACTCAAACTTTAAAACAAAAATTCCAGGCTATTCCCCGTTTTCCTAGTCTAAATTAATTTTTTCCCAGTTGAATCTTAAGCGTTTATAAAAGTGATTATAAAAGTGATTTTAGACTTCACAGCCCTAAAATGTTTTCAAAAAGGGGGAAATAGGGTGATTCGTAAAAAAGGATAGCAGACTTATAGGAAAACAGATTCTTTTAAATGCCATTAACCCGTGCAGAAATTGCCAAATATTTGCCTTATTTCCGACTTGCGCCAGATCGGGAAAAAGAGGAATTTTCTACCAAGAAATATCAATTTAAAAACAATTAGTAGAACTTTCAAGTAAAAAAGACAATTTTCAACAAATAAAGCGAAAATTCTGCGCAATGGCTAGCAAATTATGTTATTTCAGTATATAAATTCTCAACAAATCGTGCATAAATAGATTAGTTTTGCAATCTTTGACCCTAGATTCGAGACAGGTACACACCTCACAAGTTTCCCTCTGAGAGAAACAATACCTACTTTGATCCAGTCATTCTGAGTCTGTTTTTAGAAAGGCAATGAGTACTATGCTGACATTAAACGATTTTTCTCGCATCGTCGACGTCTCTCGGCCCACGCAGTCATCCGTTCCATTTTCCTCATGGAATTTCAACATATAGTTCTTATTTTGTTAACGATTTCTCCCCAATGAAAAAAAACATTAATGTGAAAAGTACATGAGTTTTGCATTCAGGGTGCACAAGGTATACTGAATTTGCGTTCTTATTATCTTACTGGGAAATCAAACATGTAAACACAATACATTTTAGAAAAACTGTTTACATTTACGATTTCACAGAGTTACCAAATTTTGTTTTAATTTATTTTTACCAGTTGAAAAGTATCAAATGCCTGATAAAATTCTTTCATCACTCTTGCACAGAGAGAAATTTCAAGAGATTAATTCACGGAAGCGCGTGATTTTATATCTACAGTTTTTACGTGTTTTAAAGTCTCGCACACTATGATCTAAAATCATAGAATTCGAGACCTGACAGCAAATGTGCGTGGCCTAATGCACGAAACCTCGAGATCTATGTTTTACAAGTAAGGGTTCCGAGATATTAGTTCTCGCGCCAAAGAGAGATATAATCAAGGAGGAGTGCCGTCCAATAATCTCACAAAATTTCTATCCGTGTATAGATTAATTTTTTTTAACAAGATCCATTAAACATAACTTATCATCTAAAGAATGCTAGAACTGAAAAGCTGTAAATATTTGGAGACGTTTCGGACCCGTAAAAACATTTTCAAAGTCTGTTTCAAGGTTGTGCGCGCCGAGGGCACGCACCTATTAAATCTCGCGCTTAGCGTTTGATAATATATTTATCGCGCGCTTCGCTATCAGTAATGGATTTACCTCGCCCTCTTTAAAAAGAGAATTTTTAGATCTAATTTAAAAGAAATTTTGTTATGAAACATTTTATTGTGTCTTTTTGTCCAAGAATTTATTTTGTTTATTTGTGATGTCATTTTTCACAATTAAAACAAAAACTACGCGTCTTATCAAAAAATGATGAATAACAAATTTGTAGTTTTTTTGGAGGAAAACAACTTTTGTTTTTTTATTTTTTCGCAGCTTGTATCGCTTGACCGAAAAATTGAATTTTCGATTTTTTCTAATTTAAAAAAGTTGTATGATAATCTTGTAGGACTTTCAAAAATCAACGCTTTTCTTCTCTAGACTTTTTCCCATAGCGTGCGCTGTTCGGCTTAAAATGTGCATTTTCGCTTTTGTTTTTAGATTTTGTAAATGCTATAACTCTGCAATTTTAAAATATAATACATAACTCTACAATTTTAAAATCTTGAAAAAAAGGGTTTAGGAAATTTTTTAAATGCTCTAACTTTTTGAATTGTTATCCAAAATAAGTGGGTAACCAACACGTTCTTTCTTTTTATGCCTTAAAAACGTGTGCCAACACTGAATCCAATCTGATTAGTCGTTTACATACACTTTCGAAAAATTGATTTTTTTTCTGATTAAGGGATTCTTTAAACGTGGAGATTTTATGAAAACCGACTAAAACAAATTTTTCATCAAACCAATACCTTCTCATCAGGATGAGAATTTAAAAATTGACATACACAGAAATATAAAACTATAAGAATAAGAATTTTTTAAAGCACATTTTGTTAACGCGCGAGTCGAAGGTGTTTATAAACTCACACCAGTTCCAATTTCAAATTCGATCATTTTGTTTTTTAGACCCAGCATTATCCTTTTAGTCTGTAAAATTATTCAGGCGCTATAATAATTGTCTAAATCATTTTCAATCTAGGAATAGTCTCAAAGGATTTTGTTCCTTTTTTATAAGAACAAATCAAACACGGAGGTCGCTCAAGTGGCAGTGCTTTGAGAAGATGATTAAAGTGATTCCAAATAGGATGAATACAGAAATACAAGGCGGAAGGTGCCTGCTTGGCATTCAAATTAATTTCCTCGAGGCGTTTCTTTGAGCAAGGTGATGCCTACTCAAAAATCCTAAGTAGGTACAATTAGAGAGTCTCGTGTTAATCGAGGTATGTTTTAAATGAGATTTTTTTCACCCATATATTTCCCTGGCACTTCAAACCCTCTTTAATTATACAACCGAAAATATACAAAAAGTATATACATAATAAGTCTGGCCGTTAAAAAAAATTTTTACAATAAATACATTCCATACACTTCATATTAGCTTGAAGTATTAAACACAATAATCAGTACTGTCGAATTAGGTGAAAAAGGGCATTTGCTATAACAAATTGATGGCAGCATTTTCTTTATCTTTGTACGTAGAACGTCCTAATGAAATCCTGAGTACCTCCAGTCTGCAAGTGTTGCGGAATCCTTCTTATTAACGAAAAACGAAAAAACGACACGTTGTTCCAAAGAAGTTTGTGTGGACTGCTGTTTTTAGTAAAGAAATATATAAATATGTGTAGGAAATGATTTGTAAAGAATAAAATAAGCTTTAAAATGGGCCATCATCGATCCCTTTGTGACCAATAGTTTAAAAGTTATGAATTTTTTCATCAACAATATCGTTTTCTCTACTACGTCTAAACTGTAATGTATTTTCATTGTTGCAAAGACAATTTTGAACTAATATTACTCAGTAGGTCCTTAAATTCAATAGGCCAAAAATTATTTAAAAAATTTTTGTTTAGTACCTAAAAGCCAAAACTGTCTAAGCAGTAAGAGCACACTTATTTTCTGAATATCATAAGTTTTTGAAAAAAATTTGGGAATTCAAATGTTTTGAATCGTGTAAGTGTATAAGGCTTCATAAATACTTCATAAAAAATGTTCCACAGATGTTTTTAAACTTTCTTACATTGAAAAACAAATTGATATAAACAATATTTTTTCTATGCTTCTATATTCAACAGGACAATAGTTTGCAATATTTTCGTTGCAAAAAAATTGGTTAAACAATTTTTATAGACAATATTTCACAACAGCGTTAAATAGTTATACAATCCAAAAACGAGAATTACTGTGTTTAGCTTATGATTGGTGAAACATATTATAATAAAATTGTGTCTGTAACCGATTGTTTCAAATTTAATTTAAGCGTTTTTAACTTAACAAACAAGATTAGGGTATTTATTTTCTTAAAGGTGCAACAAACTCATAAAAAGTTTAAATAATCAATTTTCTCCTCAGTATCCCTTCTTTGGTTCAATTTCCTGGCAGACGTTTTATTGTTAATTTAATTGTGAATTTAATGATTTTACAGTAACATAAAGAAAGTAAACAGAAAAATACTTAAATTACTGCTGGATATAATGTTTGGCAGAAAATTTTATTAAAAATGGGAATCGTTATTTTTTAAAAGTTTAAGACGTTATAAAATAAATAATTTCAGTTTGAGGCAGTTGTCGTGCCAAAAATCAGATTTCTTAGAAAAATAGTTTTTTTATGATTTAAAGAATCAAAATAATATTACATTAATTTCATTTCAAATGAAAAACATTATTTTTAATGAAGAACTTTTAAGCTGACAAAAACATTTATTTGAATTTGAATTTTATCTTACTATCGCTACTGACCAATTTCTCAAAAATGAATGAATTTCAATAAATGATGGCTTATTTATTCAGAGAAAACGTTCGCCAAGAGTCTAATCTTTTTCATTTAGAAAGTAAATTCCTCTATGGCTGAAATCGTTGCAACCATTTTTTTTAATGCATACATTTTCTCAATAAATAATTATATTTAAAGAGAATTAACTTTTGGTTTTAATTAAAAACATTAAATTCGTAGGGAATAATTTTACATAGAACAAAAAACATTTTTCATCACAATCCAACCTTTTTTGAGAAAAGGTAATTGGTAACAGGAAGAAATGACTTGACTTTTAGCACGAAAACTACCTTAATTAAAAATTAAGTAAGAAATCGTATGCAAATTACGAAGTATGGTTAGAAGCATATCAATTTTTGGCTATTTTATTTGTTTGATGACAATTTAAGTGCAACCATGTAGAATTGAATTGATTGGCTTGGATTGAAGAAAATTACAACCAAGCAATAAATTTTGTTCAAAAAACATTATTGTTTAATAAAAGTGCCCCCTCACCCTAATCTAAGACTTAATAGAAAAAACGGTATCGTTTATTAACAAATTTACAACTAGAGAGCGGATGAGCTTATCTGCGGAGTAAACTGGCGAGCACAGCTCGGTTCTCCTGTTTATCAAAAACGAATACTTTTTTTTAAAACGTGTTCCACCACCCTAAGCTGAGACCTAATAGACAGAAAGGTATCGTTAATTAACAAATTTATAACTAGAGAGCGGAAGAACTCAACTGCGAAGTAAGCTGGCGAGCACAGCTTGGTTCTTATATGTGGAGAACACTCGGTTCCACAGAGAGGGGGTCTCGAAATCACCGTGCTCGCACGGCGTGCCAGCACAGGCTTGCCACTAGTGTAACCGGGGTTCTTCGCTTGTGGGAGCGGAGCTGTACTTGCCAGCTAACTTCAAGCTAATTCGCTCTCTATTCATAGCTTTTAAACTAACATATTTTTCACAGAGGATTTTATTACGGCTCATTTTGAAGATTATTTGATCCCTTAAAAATCGCTTCTTACTTATGTTTGCGCATTTTTCTTATGAAAGAAAGAATCCACACAAAAGGGTTGAAAAAATGTATAATTTTTTCGTTTTTTTTTAATTTTATTAGAACGCCCTTACGAACAATAATCGAAATTTGAGAGTTGACCAAGAAACCGACTCTCTACGAACGGAAATTATAACAGAAATGAGCTGATTAAAATGTTGTTACTAAAAATATTTTGGAGTCCTTCTAAGCAATTCTTTTTGCATAAATGCAATGTTTTAAATATGTTTTTTCGAAACAACTGAGTCTTGGATTTACAATATGTTTGAGCCTTTTTGTTCAAAAATAAGTTTTTGCACATATTGACTTGTCAATATTAAATTCTACCCTAAGAGCACGGAACGTACCGGGAACGTTCCTGTGGAACATTCCAGGAACGGTCCCTGAACGTGTAAAATGTCCGGCGCTTGGGAGCGTTCCAGGAACTTTTCACTGGGACCTTCCATTGTTGTTATTTATAATAACAATTATCTCGTAAACCGTAAGAGATAGGTAAAAATAGATGCCATTTTTGAGTTTTGAGTACCGCATATACTATATAGTAATATGATATCCATATCATAAACTGATATCAATTTTAACCTTTTACTTACGGTTTATGGGACATTTATTGATAATAATAACAATAACGATAATTTATTCTTCAAACTTTCCAGTGTTATTATGGTAATTTTCCTCATAAACATATTCGAAACAAAATACTGCCACAAATTTCTTCTAGCAGAAATCCTAATTTGACCGTAATAAATAGGGAAACGCGAAAGAAACAGGAGTTACATTTACTTACGTAAGTATATCAATGGCCTAGAACTTGTACACAAGTGAATTCATAATTATTAAAATTAGGAGAGTTATACTTAATAAATGAAAAGGCTCCGGGATCACAAAGAAGGAAAAAGAGAAGATCTAGTAAGAAAACATAATGGAAAGTATGTGGGGAACAAGCTGAATAGTAATCATAAACATTATGTACATTCTACGCGCCTGGGAGAACGTACGTATTAGAGTTTAGACTACGCATGTATTATGAGCTTATGAGTCCGTTCACGCCTCGATTCACGCTGATCCTATTATAGTCAACAACAATGTAACACACATTTGTTTGCATCTTTATACTACTTTAATGCATCTGTGCTTTGTGATACAAAAAGAGATCCGGTAATCGCATAAAGGAAATGATACTTATTAGTTGTACTTTTATTCATTTATAGATCTTGTAACATAAATAGATGTACATTTCATAGAAAGTTCAATTAAATATTACTTTACTGTTATGTACAAGTATTATTAATATTGATTGGTAAATATTCTGGTATTCTTGTCTAAAAAAATAACTTTTATTCGAAACCACCATGTTACCCTTAGAAAACTGAGAGTTAATATAGGTCTTTACTGGACATAAATGTCAAAATTATCGCATGATTTCCGTAAAGGGCTTTCGGACTTTATTTGGGGTTGCATAATAAAGAGTCAGGTTCTGTGAACAGGATTACGTCAGAGAACACGAAAATTTTTTTGGGAAAAGGTGCAAACTATCAAATTTCATTGGATTGGTGCTTTCCTGTGCATTTCAGAGATCAAAGTGTTATTACAAAAATTAAAGTAGACAACATTCTACGTCAAACTGAAAAACAAACGCTCCAACACCAATAGTCGAGGAGTTACGGCCTTTTTAAAGAACCCCGATTTTTTCTAATTTTTTGTCAAAAATCACATCTTTTTTTTTTTGGTTTCTCTGTAGCGCGGCTCTTGACGGTTCCTGATGGTCAACAGATGAATTAAAGTGCACGTAAATACCTGTAATTTCAAAATAAATAACATTGTGCTAACTCAAATAGATCGCGAGTTAGCACCTGCCAAAGGTGACCCATGTCGACTTAGATTTACAGGTAAATGCCTAGAGTTCAGTTTTTTGTAAATAGCTCGTAATCACCTTCCAAATATACCTATTCTTTGTTCTTTTTTCACCGAAAACCCCCATTCACCAAAAATCCCCATGCTTTTGCAAACCAACATGGCCGAATTCCCCTTGTAACTTAGAATCAATCCCCGCACAACAGTCCACGTCTTTTCCCAATTCCCCTCCTTTATCGCTAACTTTAATATACCCCCATAGAAAAATCCGATTTTTTCTTATTGAAAAATCACCTTTTTTCTTAAAACAATTCAACTACTTGATTAAAAATGAAATTTTTGGTTGAAAAGTCATAATTTCGGGTTGAAAATTTGAGTGCTTGGTAGAAAATTCGTATTTTTAGATGAAAAATTCAATCATTTTGTTGGCCCTTTTTTCATAACTGAACAATTATTTTTGGTTAAAAATTTAACTTTTTAAATGAAAATTTTTGTCGGGTTGAAAGTTCAACAGTTTTAGAGCCATATTTTATTGAAAATTTAATGATTTGGGTTCAAGTATTAACTGTTACAATTTTTGTTGAGAATGTATGTTTTTTAATTGAAAATTCAACTACCTAGTTAAAATTTGAACTACTTACTTAAAAACTCATTTTTCGTTTAAAAATTCATTATTTATGTTACAAATTCATCTGTTTGGTTGAATTTGAAGCATTTTAATTGGAGCTTAATACTAGTACCTACATTAATTTTGTTTCAAAGAATTCGTATCTCTATTTCCGTGCGAAATCTCCTTATTTACCAGTTTCTCGATTAAATCGTTAGCGATTTCTTCGCTGTCTACGATGTCCTTGAATACTAAAAAAATAGCAAATAAATCGTTCCAGAAAATTTTTAATTTGTATGTATCATCAAAACGAAACTCATTTAAAGCGATTGCTTCGTAATGTCTTGAATTTCTGTTCATCATACTTACCAAAATAAATTGAAATCTTGTCAAAAAAAAGGGAGAAAGAGGGAAAATTTGGTGAAATTTTTCGATTTTACGTGTTTTAGGAGACTATTCAAAGTGAAGGGAAGAAAATGGGAAGGGAAAAAAGGGATTAGGCTAAAAGGTAAGAGACTTTGATCTTTGCGACGAAAAAAATTTGGACCAACTTCGCACGGTTTTAAAAGAGGGGAAAATGATGGGAGTGAATGTTGCTATATTTTGCAAGTGGCGCATGATTTTTGGCAAATCTCTAATAAACAAAGTGAGTAATGAGATAATCCTCAAAGAATGTGGTATAGAGGAGACACTAGACGACATGACAGACCGCGGAAAAATGATTAGAACGTGTAAATGAGAGTCCAATTCAAAGTGACAAAAAGCCATAGAAACACAAGAGTTTACATACGAAAATGCATGGACGTGAAGAAGCTACAGAGGTCTGTCAAGACAGGTAAGTGTGGCGACAAATAGTTTATAAGAAATGCATTCAGGAGAGTTTCAGTGGTATTAATGACGCCTGAGAGAAACGATCATGAATACTAATGGCCGCAGGTAGGGGAGCTTTACATAAGCACTTTGTGAGGCTCTTCACTCTGGGTGATCGCTAGAGAGATCGATCATCGACCTGGGTCGAATCAGTATTGCTGAATGAACGTGTCGTTTAAATAGGCAACACAGGAATTCTAGATCAATCTAAAAATCTATACACCCTCCCCCACATTACTCTCTGTCTCACCAAGTAAGTCATGCTTACCCCGAAAGGGATTTGGCTCTATGGTATAATCTAATAATGTGGACAAGCCTGTAATAATAATCATTTTTCCGCAAGTTCACAATAGGTGACACAAACGGAATTCACTAAAACCTTGACCAAGTGACCGACATATGTCGCCAGCTTTTTAACATCTCAGACGTAAAACCAAATACAAAAGCCTCACAGAATTCCAATATTACATGTACTTCAGAGGAAAATAGAAAATCTACTAATGATTTAATCCAATTGCTCAGTATCTTTCTTACTAAATGAAGTTTTCTATTGTTAGAAAAAGAAAGATGATGGCGCGCTAAGTTATTTTTCAAAAATTTCAGTAAATAACTAACGTCAGCTTTCTTTGGAATGAAATTGCATTGACGTAATGTGGACGTGTCATCAGTAATACCTGGGTCAGTTATGAAGTTATGAACTGTTCTATCATCAGCGTTTATGCAATTACGTTTCTATGCCACCATCGATACGCTGGTATAGTAATCTGCACTATGACTTAAAAACTAGGTCACCACGTGCTTTAGATATCTTTAAAGTATGTAACGGGCACATGAGGTCTTGTGGATAAATCATTGCGGAAGCAACGCGAAGCAACGCGAAGAAATGCGCAAAGTATCAAAGATATAACTGTCGCACCACGTACTAACGATTACTCTACATGCGCTACTACAATCATTACTCGTATGCGATTAACTTGTACTATATGCGTCTCTCGCTTTCTGCTAATCTGCCTACTTTCTTTCCTTGCTCGAAAGCTAAGGTTCGAATTTTCAATTTGATGCCATATTCCGGAATCGGAACAATTTCATTTTATTGCCTGCAGTAAAAAATAGCTACAGTAGGCCCAACTACTTTGGCTCGTAAAATATGCCGCTGCTACTTTAATCGTTGGCACAATTATTTTGTTTTTGGCGTTACGACCCGCATTATAATTTCAACAAACCGAATAGTAACACGAACAAGCAAAATTGTTGTGCTAGTCATTTGAGAAATTTAAGTGTCAATAGCAGCATAAATTTGGAAAAGTAGTGTCATTTATTTTTTCGAATAAAAAGAAAAGCGATCTATTTTTGAATAAAATACAATATACATATCCTACAAAAACGCGTAAAATCCTTTCGAATCCTTTAAAATACATCTAAAATCTGTTGGGATCCTCTTACAATTCCTGAAAAACTAATTTATCTTTTTAAATCACTTAACATTTTTGAGATCCCTTAAAATCCTTACACTAAGAAAAAAACCTTGAATCAAAGGAAATTTACATGATTTAAAGAAAACATCCTGAGTAAGAAAATCTTGTTTCAAAATTAATGTCTATTTTAGTCAGTGAAATATTTAATAAGCGAAGGATTGTTGTTAATGTTTGAAAAAAGAGGTTTGTCTTCTTTCAAACAAATTATTATATTACAAGTAAATAAGTAAATATTAGAAGTAAATATTCTGAGATCCTGCGATACGATATTGTTCATAATAAGCATGTAACAAGGTTAAAAAAATAATACTTCATTCAAAGAACCAATTCCGTTATTTCAAGAAAAGAAAGAATTTATGGCTGATTCTAAACGGATCTATTTAGATTATCCGACAAGAAGGTACTATCGAAATCTAATTTTGAATTGTGAATCTTTTTCATTTTCTTTTTGCATAACGTCCGCCTATTTCAAAGGTCACCAATTTCAAGTCAATTCCTTATGCACGTTTATTTCCAATTGCGCAGCTCCGTCACCTCCCACTACGGCCCCTGTATGGTTTCGCCCGAGTCAATGGCTGACCAATTAAAAAGAGGCCAGAAAAGCGGTAGCTTTCGTTGGTTTGAATTAAGTATTTTACCATGACGTCACGGGAATTCAGAAAACTTTTTCGAGAAAATATTCGAAACGTAAAAGTAAGTTATAAATATACGAATAGAATCACGTGAATATAATGCATGTACTTATATAAGAATTGACATCAATAGATTTAAAAAATTCTAATTAAAGAAGCATCTTCGAAGTTTGTTCATACTTAAAAACACTTAGAAATTTTTTGTTTGAATTCATATGATTGAATCAAACAAATTTTTTGCTTCAATTAAAAAAAGATTTATTTAATTTTAAGAAATAGAAAATATTTTCCTTATTGATTTAAACAAATTAATTCTTTAGTACAACTAAATCTAAAATCTAAATTAATTGATCCTGTGATTGATTTGATGACATTGGTCTTTTTTTAGTGTTATACTATTCTAGAGGTTCTGATTTACTGTAAAATCGTAAATTAATTCAAAAATGGACGCAGTATCTCCAGTTTAGGAACTACTTAAATCTTGGGACTTTTACGTTGTTCATAATTAATCATTTCGGATGTAAGTCTTTTTCAATACTAAACACCTTCATTTATAAGGATGATTTATGAAATCAATAATGTCTTTGTTATATTATAATTATCGTTGTATAGTTTAAATTTAATATATATATATATATATATATATATTAAATTCAAATGTCTAACTCTGGTTCATCGCTCATTATTCTAATTCATGATTGTTTAATTCAGAAATGAGCAGCACAGAGTATTTAAAATTAACCAGATTTAAGCACTCGGATTAAATTAGATTTTCTGCCTTTACATATACAATGATAATAAAGATTAACAATAAACATATTATCGAGCTTATACATTATTTTTATAAAGAATGCTTAAGCTTGAGGTTACGTGCAAAAATAAAGATTTACTTCAATTGAACAAAATATTTTACTTTACTTAATTTAAATATAAGATTTATTTAAACAAACCAAAAATTTATTAAACCAAACAAATAAGGACGAACAAAAAATTTAATTAAATTAAAGAAATATTTCTTTCGCCCCGAATTAAAGAAATAATTTGTTTGATTTAAACAAACATTTTTCTCAATGAAGACTGAGTGGAACCTAGAGTTTATCAATTCTAATTTAAATGTCGATAGTAATTTAGATAGAAGGGACAAGTCATTAATTAATGTTGTGATGCTTGGCACTACAGGAAGAAAAAATAGTTGGGGTAGGATGATGATAAGGAAGACAATGCTTGAAGGCTAATCGAAAATCGAGTACTAACGAAATCCGAAGATCTAAATGCCTCCTAGAACATATGACCTCGGTCTGATACCCCGTAGTGTAAACGAACCTTTATCTGGATCTGCACCACGAGAAGAGTAGCGTTACATATAAGGGAAACGTAACGAGTAACTACGTTAGACATCGGTTACATACATGGCTTGGAGTTAGCTTAGCCCTTCTGGGATCCGGTTTTATCCTCCACGGAGTGTATACCCAAGTCAATCCTCGACTTCAGCGACGACTTTGCAACGACTTTTCAGACCGACTCCAAAAGCAATCAGACAACGTGTAGATTGCATACTGAGCGACTTAATTGCCTCTATCTTTTCGAATATAAATACGCATTAGTTCCGACAATCACTCCTAATACCTTCAAGATGGAACAGATCCAACATCGTTTAATGTAATTAAGGAAAGAGAGATTAAATAGGAAGAAATGTTAAGATTCATTTCTATCAAAGGGGTTTTGAGCAATTTTCGTATCTTTAATTCTTAAATTTTTATACATACATAACAAAGAAAAGCCGGAAATTGAGTTTCGACACTCTCGAGTTCGAGTTGTAATGTAAAAGAAGCTTTTAATTATTTGAAAATTTTCATAATTTTAAGTCAACTATTGAAAATTATATAATACCCCTTCGTTTTTTGGGGGCAATTAATATTTAATAAGAGAATATATTTTTTTATCACAAAAAATCTGCATGTTATAATTTGATATCCAACGAAATGATCTAAGAATATTAAAGTTCTTTGTTTCTTTATATTGATACATAATGATGTATACTTTTATATTCTAATAGCTTATTAGACTTAATACTCCAAACAGGAATCGGTGCGCTAAAACAGCTCAAAAAAGGTCCAATAGAGTAATTTTTGCATGAACAAGGCACAAAATAAGGGAAATATTAAACATTCAATATTAGGGGTTGAAAAGAAGAAACAATCCAATTATAAGAAATTAGATAGTTTTTAAATAACGTTAAATGATTTTTTTACGATTATGTTAATGGTAGGGAAAATAGGGGAATTTTTCTATGGAAAATGGGACTTAAAAATAAAAGGTTAATTTCCATCCTTAAAAAATACCAGCGTAATAAAAAAATGTATTTATGAATTAAGAGTTGTAAGAAAAAAAGGATCTCAAGTGTCCGACAGATTTTTTTTTCTTTTTGGCGACACCGTTCATTCATTCATGTGAGTTTATTATATCTCTATTTTTACATCAGCCTTCGGTAATTTGCGTTCTTTTATCGTACATTTTTAAGTCACTCACAACCTCACAACTTTGTTATTGGCGTGATAAATGTTACAAGAACAAAATTATCTTTATTAAGCGTCAGATTTTTTTCTTCCCTACACCGTAGATTCAAACATGTTAGATTTTCTTTTTTTAGATATTTTTTGCGCAAATAATCCACAAAATGCTTTTCTTTTATTCTTTGGATCGTAGTTTAACTAAGCTGCTCATAATTTATCTTTAATGTCCGTGAGTGTAGTATTTCTCGTAACTTCCTGATATGCTTTCATAGCAGACTTTAAATCAGTTTCTAATTATTAAACATATTTCTTCACTTTTCGATATCTGCTAAAATTGCTGCTTCTTGAGTCCTACATTCCGCTTCTTTAATATGCTTAACAGTTTCTTATAAATTTAAAAAAATTAATCACAGCTTCAAAGAAGGCGAAAAAGGCAAAACAGCGAAAAAAATTGACAAATTTAACACATACAGGGATTTTATGGGATTTTGCAAAAAAAAATAGGGGGAGGGGATAGATAAAAAGAGGGGCATTATTTTAATCTCTGGCAATGTGAATTCTCGGATCTGCTACAGTTATATTGATTCCATTGAATATAATTATAAGAGTGCCTGACTATTTCGATTTTTTCTACTTGGATATTATTTTTCTGGCTCTATTGAAACCCAGTATCGTAGTACCCGTCCTGTTTTTTTATTTATTTTGTTCCACTTTAATTTTAAAGTTTCCTAAGATCCTTAAAATAAAGGATTCTGCCCCTCCTTTACGCAGTTTCGATTTATTTTTCAAGAATTATCGTAAAAAGAAAAGACCATTAACAAAGGAGACTTGTAAAGAGATTCTTGTTCGTGACACCGAAGAATATTTTAGAGATTTACCCGAGAAGTAATTCAATTAGTGAAATTTGAAAAAAATAGTCCAATTTGCTTAACAATTAGTTAAATTAAAACTAATTGAATTGATGGCTGACTTTTTGCTTTTCAATTATAGTCAAATTTCTAGCGTTTTGAATATTAACATGTTTTACTCGAGCCCAGCATCCATATACGGAAAAATGTGGATCGAATCTAGTAGGCTAAATTACTTTGCGGCTCATTTTACTTGAAATAACCTAGTATTTTCATTCTACAAAAAACATATTTTCTTAAATCAAAAAAATAATAGAGCCAGGGCAACTAATTGAATCACATATATACATTTACTGAGAGAAAATAGCGATTCAATTAATTTATTCCATTATACCTATTTGCGGAAAGTTTAATAAAATAATGAATCAAGAATATTATGTTTTCCTCATTAAGTAACCAAAACTCTAACTAAATGTTTCGTGATCCAAGTAAATTCACCTACTAATTTTGGCTAATATTTTCAATAATTTTACCAAGACATAATATCCCTCAGATATGATGATTATATATTTTACTTCAAATAATTATTAATTAAAAACGAATGTCTGATGTACTTCGAAATTGCCTATTGTATCAAATTAGAATCACATCAGTTTACTCAATGTAAGAACTGTAGACTTGATACAGCAAACATTGTACCCATACTATAAAAATGAATATACCTGTCTACATAAATGTACTCCTTATTGCAGACATATGTTATGTTAAATAATTAATCGATTTATTGCGGATATTATGAGTATATATTTAAAAAAACTTAATAAATCAAAATTGTTCATTCCATAATATTAAGACGAAACGTCATACAACATTATATCAGATGTCGAAAATTTTCAGTTTTTTTAAATAGCATAAATTACTGGTCATATTAAAAAAAAATGAAATATGTCTGCTTATAATAAAATTTTGTAGGACGTTTCGTTTAATTTTTTGCTGGAAAATCTCTCTATATACATAGTTTATAAAAGAGAGATCTTACAGATCTGTATTAAGTAATTCATAATTATATAATGTAACATATTGAATTATATCAAGAAAGTATGAAATACCAAATGAAGAAAGTCCATTTTTTAAAGCGAAACTAGTATAAATATAAATTTTATTCACTCATGAAATAAATTCTCAAGTACAATATCCATTGAGTTGAAACACAAGCCTATTGTTCGGGTACTACATATTCTTAAATTAAGAAAATATATTCTTGAAGTGTGCCAGAAATAATTTCTTGGAAGTAAACTATGTACTAAATTTAAATACACCTCTATATGAAGTAATACAATAAGCTAGTGAAATCTTACATTTCCAGTGAAATCTCACTGTTTTAGTTGAGTCACTTACTGGTTCAATCTGGTAAAACCGGAAAATCACTGGTTTAGCAGTAAAAACTCAAATTACTGATTCAACCACTAAAAATTTTAATGGTTCAACTAAAAAGAGTTGAATTTAACCAACACTAAAAAATGGTTTAAAAATTTAGGAAAATTTAGCTAAAGAACAATTCGTTTTCCGTTTGTGTTTCTTATATAAATATTGCCAAATATTCCAGTAACTGAAAATCTATGCTCTTCACTTTTTCTCTGACGAAGTGCCTCGGCCCACCGAAAAATATTTTTGCTCGGCTCATTGAATTTCGGTGTACCTATAGCGCTCTTCATTCTCTCCATGCTATATGCACCCCGAATTTCGATGAGCGTAGAATCTATAACGCTCATCGAAATTCGTGGTGTAGATACGCAGCTTTCTCAACACTCAGCACATTTACAATATTCAAAATAACTGGGAAATGCTTAAACATAAACTGAAATAGTTAAGAAACTTTTCAGTGCTTTTTTGAATGTTGTAAATATCAAATTTTCTGTCCCTACAAGCACAAATAAAGCAAATTTAATGTAATGTTTTTCTCTGTGTAATTGTAGATATTCTTATACGACTAAAAATGAATACAATTATATTACAACTGATTCAGATATTTCAGCATGTGATGGTGGCCATTTTCAGTTAATTATTCTGAAGAAATGTTTATATAATACGATTTCGACATTTTAATTATCTGCGCAGATTTCATTAATAAAATATTTTTTATTTTTTATAAACATATATTTGGTTAAATATTTTTCATAATCTAATTGGCAAATAATTGTGACGTATAATTTTTAATGTCTAGGAATTATTGATTGGAGGGTAATTAAAAAAAACTATTTTTAATCTTTTATAATGACAGTTCAATTATAATTATGTATGTTTATAATGTGGTTCTGCCGTCCAGATGCAGAAAATGTATATTTGTTGAAACACGTTTAACGCCTTTTAAGGCATGAGAATTTTTGAACAGAAAAGTACCCTCCTAGGGTAAATAGCACATGCTCTATTCGTTAAAACAAAATAATTAATTTTAATTATTCATATGCAAAACTGTAGATATACTGGATATTAATGGATAAAGCCGCCGAGAATCCTTACCAAAAAATACATCTACGCAGATGTTCCGCTGAGTCAAAGGAATCAGCCTTCAAGTACTCCGCCTTTCCTGATGAAGAAACTTAACATCTACAGTTTGCCTACAATTAATAACTGATAAACTTATGATGAACATCAGAATTTATAATTAAATTACAATTAATTGTTAACCTTTGTCAATACAATATGTACCAGTAATACGAAAGTAATCAATTTTATATTTTGATAATTCAAAATTTTCGTATACGCACAAAAGAAAGGAGTGTACAGACTATGGTCAAACTATTAATTGAATTTTAAAACCATTTAATTTCGCTTATCAGTGTCCTTAACAAAACTTATGTTTCTCAAGCGTAACGACAAATTCTAACACTCAATAATATACATAAAGGGAAAAGGTATTTAAGTATGTGGTTTTTTCAGGCATTTTTGACGTATTACATATAACATGTTTCTAGATGGTTTTTATTTTTTAGTCCACAAATTCAAATTCTATCAATAAAATTCTATTTTAAAAAATTATTTAAAAAGTGAAGGTAAACACCGAATCGGCGTATTTTTGAGGGTCTGAGTTTTTCTGTGCTGATTTTGTTAAAAACATACTTCTTTTTAAGCCATAGACCCTATAGGTATACTGCCGTTCTCTAGAGTTCGGTTATTTGTCCTCTTCTCAAAAGTTCGGTTCTTGGTCAACCCTTTAGAAAAATGGGTTTGAAATCTTCCGGATTCTTCTTCAAAATACTTTGAAAACTTCATAACATAAAATTAATTTTTTTTAAATACTAGCGTAATAGATTATTTTTTGTCACTGGTAGCAAAAATGTATACACTTCGTACATTAAGATTCTAAAGGTCCGTTAAGCTGGCAGGACCACATTTCAAAAATGGACTGAAAACCCACAGGGAATTTAGGGCTCATTTAGGGCTAATTTAATGCCCTATTGCCAAATTTAATGCTCTTTATTTAAA
>JAAAKG020168321.1:0-27921 GCA_010014905.2 Druon quercuslanigerum | reverse complement strand
TATATTTTTATTTGTTGAAAATTGAGCTTTTCCACTTATTTGTGAAATTTCTATAAAAAAGATAAATTTTCACAAATAAGTGGAAAAGCTGAATTTTCAACCAATAAAACTATTTTTGAAAAAAGTCATTTTTCAATGAAAAATGGATTTGAAACCAAAAATAGAATAGTTCAATTTTCAGTAAAAAAATATCAATTTTCAAACAAATAAAAAAAATAAATAAAATAAAAAACAAATAAATATAAAAAATATCAAACCAAATAGTTGAATATTGTACCCAAAAGATTAATTTTCTATGAAAAATATCAATTTTCAAAAAAAGTGAAAAAGCTGAATTTTCAACTAATAAAGCTATTTTTGGAGAAAAAATTAATCTTCAATTGAAAATAAAATAGTTTAATTTTCTGTAAATAAAATTAATTTTCAAACAAAACAATTGATTTTCAACCAATCTTCTTCTATCAAAAAGATCATTTTCCATAAAAAATGTAATAGTTCAGATTTCAGTAAAAAAACAACATTTTTAACTAAAGTGATTGATCTTCAACTAAAAAAATTATTTTAGAATCAAATAGTTGAACATTCTACCTAACAACAGAGTTTTTGAAAAATAAAAAAAAATTAATTTTTAAATTTATAAAGTCGAATATTTAACAACAGAGTTGCATTTTCAAACTAGAAAGATTTTTCAGTCAATTAAGAAAATTTTTCTTCTGTAATGTTGAATTTTCAACTTAAAAAGAAGAATGTGCTTCAAAAGACTTAACCCAATTTTAAAAGTATGATTTTTTTAACCAAAAAGATAAATTTTCAACGAAAGAAATAAATGTTTGTCTAAAAAGTTGAATTTTTTTACCGATAAAATCATTATTCTACCAAAAAAGACGAATTTTTAGAAATACATTAATTTTCAACTAAAAATTTAAATTTTCAACCAAAAATGGAATAGTTAAGAAAGAATATATTCTACCAAATACTTGAACTTTCAACTAAAATATATGTTTTAAGCCAAACATGGAATAGTTTAGTTTTAATTAAATTTTTTAAACCGAATATTTAAGTTTAAAAAAAAATGAATTTTCGACGAAAAATATGTTTAAAAAAGTTGACTTTTTAAACCGAACATAATAATAAAAATTTTAACCAGAAGGTGAATTGTCAATAACAAAAATTATAAATATACGTCCGTAAAGACTGTACTTGAGATTTGGTTAAAAAAATTTACGCATGCGCACAAGTACGGAGCACTGTCTTTCTAACCTAAAAATCGCACGTTTAGTGCGTTTAAAAATTGTGGTGTTGGTGGAAAATGATGTTTATTTTTAATAGAAATTAACTAAATAAACGCTACAATGACGCAAGTATTTGTTAGATTAAGATTAACAAGTATTTTTTCATTGTCTACTAGATTTAAAGGCCATAGTGCTGATCACTGGGTATGTTAATTGAATGTTTATTATATGCCGGTTATATTTTTATGTTATGCATGAGCTTTTGAACTTAAATTTCTTTCTGTACTTACTATTAACAGTGATTTGAATAGAATTTTATGATGAATAATAATTTTTTTAGATAAAAATAATAAATGCTCCGTACAAAATTTCAATACGCGTAAGTGTGGAATAATTGGAAGGTTATACTTCGATTAACGATATTTTAAATGTTTCGAAATATTTCCAAAAAATATCGTTCTCTAAATTTTGTAAAAATTATCTTTTCACCTTTTTCTTTTAATCTCCCTATATTTCTTTAATTCGTAATCATGTGCGTGCTGAAATATTTTTTATTTTGATTGGTAGTGTCACCAATTACATATTTTTTGTCAAAAATAAACTATATAATGTTACTTTTCTACGAAAAAATACAAATTTTCAACCAAACTGATAAATTTTCTACCTAGAATATTAATTTTCTACCACGGTAGACGAATACAAAAAATCATGATATTGCATCTAAAAACAATATCTTTTAAGATAAAAATAGATAATTTTTGACTGGAAAAAAAAGAATTTTAAACGGAATAGTACAATTTTAAACAATTAAATAAATTTTCAATCCAGAAGATTAATTTTCTTCCAAAAAGACGAATTTATGACAAAATAGTTTCACTTACAACCAAAAAGTTGAATTTTTAACCCCAAAAAAAAGATACATTTTAGGATAAAAAAATATATTTGGGCTAACAAAAAAATTTGTAACATCATGATTAACCAAAAACCAAATTTTCAACAATATATATAATAACTAAAAAATTTAAGATAAAAGAAATAAGTTTGGGACTAAAAAACAATTTTTAAAAACATAATTGAATTTGTCACAAAAGAATTCAGTGAAAAAAAGATTAATTTTCCACTAGAAAACGAATTTTGAACAAAATATATAAATTTTTAATTAAAAGAGATAAAGGTTAAGATAAAACAAATAATTTTATACTAAAAAATAAATTTTTCAATTACATAATTTAATTTTGAAAAAAGAGATATTTTGTTCAATAAAGGTATATTTCTATAAAAAAATAAAAATCTTCAACTGCAAAAAAATGAATTTTCAACAAAAAGGATAAATTTTAGGATACAACAAAATATTGGGCTAAAAAACGATTTTTAACAAAATAATTTAAACTTCATATACAAATGGATAAATTGACAATGAAGAAGAAGGATTTTCTATACAAAAAGACAAATTTTCAACAAAATCCATTCATTAAAAAAAAAGAGAATGAATTAATCTTCTTGATTGAAAATTCATCTTTTTGGTTGGAAATTCTTGTGCTTCGTTGAATACGTCTTTTTTGGTAGAAAATTAATCTTTTAGATTGAAAATTATTTCTTTTGTTTGAAAATTAAATTCTTTTGTTAAATATTATTTTTTTTATCTTGAATTTTTTTAGTTAAAAGTTTATATGTTTCGTTGAAAATTCGTCTCTCTTGCTGGATAATTAATATTCTTTGTTTAAAATTTATCTTTTTGGTTCGGAATTCAACCTTCTGGTTAAAAATGCATCTATTTTGATAAAAATTCAGCATTTTTATCTGGAACTTGAGAAATTTGAAGCGTTTTAAATTGTATTAATATTAAAACACACATTAATTTTGTTTAAAATTATATATTCTGATATTTTCTTGAAAAATCTCTTTTGACTCTGAACTTTTGACAGATTTTCTTATTTTACAATTAAAAAAAAAAAACAAATACCAACCCCAAATTTAATACTTAATTATCCTGTAATCATTCAGAATTAAAAAAACAAAATTATAAGTTTGTAACCTAAACAAACGGATATGAAAGGAAAATATAGTATCTCTTTCATTCCCTACAAAAAATGCAAAAAAGAAGCTTTTATGTAGGAGAAATTATATTCTGAAAGAAGGAAGACATAATTACAAATTTTTCTTTTCTAAAAGCATCTCAGTTTTCGTTTAAAAAATTAATAGCTAGCACAATTCGCAGCGGTATTTTTTTCTGCAAATATAGATGTAATCTTCATATAATATCTAAAAAACATAGGCATATTTTTGTTTTTAATTCCAATTTTCTCACCATCTCCAAACACAAAAAACATCTGAAATCGTTGATAAATTAATTTGAACATAATTAACAACTTTCTGTTCAATAGTCGTCCAAGGCGAAGAAAAAACCAAAGGACAAAGCGCTGGATCATTTTGATGATTTTTACCAATCCGTTTACGGAAAAGGATGGCCTGATATAAGAGAAGCTCTTCTGCAGGAAAAAAGCAAATACCTTGCGGTAGTTAATAATTTTAGTGACAGTGAAAGAGTACGTGAAGAGTTAGAGGTATAAACTTCAATTTACTATCAAATAAAATAAAGTAATTAAATCAATTATAGCGAAAAACTAGGAAACAGGGGAAAGTCAGGGATTTTGAAGAAAAAAAAGCAAAAGTCAGGAAATTCCTGTAAGAAGCGCTTTAATAGGTTTTAATCATTTGAAGGGAATCCACAGGATTTGTAAGATTTTAGAATTTTTTAAAAAATTCCATGGAAATATTTTCGGGTAATACAACGAAAAAAATCAAAAAATTGTAAGTAGATTTCAATAATTTGAAGGAATTTAAAAATATTTCAGAATATTTTTAACACATTCAAGGAATTTTCAATAGCTTTATTAAGTTTCCAGGGATTTAAAGAAATTTTAAAGAATTGAGAATATTTTACAGTAGTTTAAAATATTCCAGAGCATTTTTAAGACATTAGAAAAATTTCATTTAATTTCCAAGGATTTAAATGATATTAAGGAATTTAAACAAAGTTTCATGGCGTTTAAAACATTTTCGAAGATATGGAACGATATTTTAAAGGGTATTTTAAGAAATTCTAAAGGACATTTTCCAAAATTTCAGAAAATATCTTTAGATTTCATGCAATTTCACGGACTTTTATAATATTTTGATCGATTTTAGAGAATTTATTCACAGAAATTGAATGATTCCAAAATATTTCAAGGTATTATCAAAGATTTTAAAGATTTTTGGATGTTTAAAAACTGTCCTAGCAATTTTTAATTGATTTCAACAATTAAAGGGATTTCAAAGAATTTTAAAGATTTTAAGTTATGTTTAGGAAGAGATTTTAAAAACTTTAAAAAATTTGTAAGGTTTTCAAAAGGTTTCAAAGGTTTTAGAAATCTTTTTGGTATTTTTTTAAATTATGATTTTTTGAAGCTTTTAAAAGTTTCAAGGGATTTCAAAAGGTTTTAATATCCTTTAAATATGTATTTTTTTAATTTCCTTGAAATTTCTAAAGGTATTCAAGAGATTTCAAAGGATTTGGAATATTTTGGGGTATTTCAAAATATTTGATCAAATTTTGAATAGTTTTCAATCATTTCAAAACATCTAAGGAATTTGAAAAATTGTAGGGTATTTTTATGATTTCCAAAGAATTTTTCAGAGCTTTTAATAGTTTTAAGTGAGTTCAAAAGATTTCAAAGGATTTGGAGTTTGGTATATTTTTTAAAATTTTATCGAATTTTGAATAGATTTCGATCATTTTTAAAGATTCCAAATGATTTGAATCATTTTAGAGCATTTTTATAAATTCCAAAGAAATTTTGTATAGCTATTAAAAGTTTCAATGAATTTCAAAAGATTTCAAAAGGATTTCCAATATTTTCGGATTGTTTGAAAGATTTCCGAAAAATTGTAAATAGATTTTAATGATTTGAAGGGATTTCAAAGTATTTTAGGATATTTTTTAAACATCTAACGAATTTTTAACTGCTATAAAAAGTTTTAAGGGATTTCAAAATACTTTAAAGGATTTTGAAGCTTTTAGGATATTTTAAGAGGTTTAAATAAAGTTTCATGGCGTTTAAAGAATTTTGAAAGATATGCAACGATATTTTAAAGAATATTTTTAAAAATTCTAAAGGATTCTATGAGAGGTTGGAGGATTTTAAAATTTTAAGAGATTTTAAATGTTCTCAAGGTATTTTAATACATTTTCAAGAATTTCAGAAAATATCCGCAGATTCCGTGCAATTTTACGGACTTTTATAATATTTTAATCGATTTTAAAAAATTTATTCACAGGAGTTGAGGGATTCAAAAATATTTCAAGGTATTACCAAAGATTTTTAACGTTTTTGGATATTTAAAAAATTTCCAAGGTGTTTTCAATTGATTTCAATCATTAAAGGGATTTCAAAGAATTTGAAAGATTTTAAGTTATTTCTAAACAATCCGAAGGGGCTTTAAAAACTTTTAAAAAATTGAAAGATTTTCAAAAGATTTGAAATATTTTTGAGTTTTTTTAAAATTCCGATTTTTTGAAGGTTTTAAAAGTTTAAAGAGATTTCAAAGTATTTAGAATATGTTAGGATATTTCGAAATATCAAAATATTTAAAGATTTTCCAGAATTTTGACTAGATTTCGATCATTTTTAAAGATTATAAAGGATTTCAAAAGATTTAAAAGGATTTGATATATTTTCGGATTTGTAAAGAGATTTCCGAAAATTTGTAAATTGATTTAAATTATTTGAAAATATTTCAAAGGATTTTAGGATATTTTTAAAACATCTAAGGAATTTTCAACTGCTTTAAAAAGTTTCAAGGGATTTCAAGAGATTTTAAAGGATTTTGACATGGAACGATATTTTAAAGGGTATTTAAAAAGATTCTAAAGGGTTTTAAAAGATTTTGGAGGATTTCTATAATTGTTAGAGATTTAAATAAGTTCTCAAGGTATTTTAATACCTTTTCAAGAATTTCAGAAATTTTTTTTTCAGATTTCATGCAATTTAACGAAATTTTAAATATTTTAATGGATTTTAAAGAATTTATTCACATAAATTGCGGGATTCCGAAATATTTTTTGAAATATTTCAAATTATTGCCAAATATTTTAAAGATTTTTGAATATTTAAAAATTTTCCAAGAATTTTTCAATTTATTTCAATAAATTGAAGTGATTTTAAAGAATTTAAAAGATTTTGTGGTCAAAGGATTTGAGATATTCTTGGGTTTTTAAAAGCAAATTTTCAATACATTTTTATAATTTGAAAGAATTTCAAAGAATTTTAAGGTATTTTTAAATTCCAACTAAATTTTTCAGAGCTTTTGAAAGTTTCAAGGGATTTCTAAACGGTTCAAAGGATTTGATGTGTATGTGTGTATATTAAAGGATTTGGAATATTTTTGGATTGTTTAAAAGATTTCGAAATATTGTCAACAGCCTGTAAAACTTTCAACTGATTTCAAGATATTTCAATGGACTTTAAATATTTTAGTTTATTTTAAAAGATAGTAAAGCATTTGGAAAATCTTTCAAAATTTTCAAGGAAATCCCCAGAATTCAAATGATATTTATGGATTTAAAGCAATTTTAATGGAATTTTAAAGGAATTTACTAAAATTTCGGAAGGTATAAAGCAATTTTATGGGGTTTTAAGATATTTGAAAAGATTCCAAGGGATTTTTATAAGATTTCAGAGGATTTCAAAAGTCTTAAGGGATTTTAAATACTTTCAAAATATTTTGATAAATTTTCTAGAATATTAGTAATAATCAGATTTCGTGTAATATCACGGGATTTTATAATATTTTAATCTATTTCAAATAATTTATTCACAGAAATTGATATATTATGTAGATTTAAAAGATTTTGAAATATTTCAAGGTATTTCCAAAGTTTTTAAAGGATGTTAAAGGTTTTTGGGTCCTGTAGTAAAATTTAAAAGTATTTTCAAGAGCTTTTAAAAATTTGAAGGGTTTTTAAAAGATTTTAAAGGGTTTGAAATATCTTAGGGTTGTTTTAAAAATATATTTCAATTTCAAAGAATGTTTAAAATTGGTTTCAGTAATTCGTAAGGATTTGGAAGGGTTTGAATTATTTTAGGGTATTTTAAAATATCCAAGTGAATTTTAAATTGATTGCAGTCATTTATTGGGATTTCAAAGGATTTTATATATTTAAATTTTAAAGTATTTTAGGGTATTTAAAAAAATTGCAAGGAATTTTCAAGACCTTGAAAAAGTTGCATGGGATTTAAAAACATTTTAGAGGATTTAGAATGTTTTAGGATATTTTAAATGTTTCCATAGAATTTTGCATAGATCTCAATTTGAAAGGATTAGAAATGTTTTGGGGAATTTTGAAATATTGTAAGGAAATTTAAGTTGGTACAAATAATTTGAAGAGATTTCAATGGATTTGAAACATTTTAGGGTATTTTGCAAGAATCCAAGTTCTTTTAAAGTGATTTAAATATCTGGCCATTTAATAGAATTTTACGTGTTTATATAATAGTTTATTGGATTTAAAAATATATATTTACAAGAAGTGAGAAATTTTGTAGCGTTTCACAGATTTGAAGAGATTTTCAAGTATTCTTTGCAATTCATTCGAATTCATTTGGAGTTCATACTGAATTTTCTTGCAATTTTTTATTTCACTTGAAATCTTAGAAATGTCCTTGGTTCTGCTGAATTAAATGGATTAAAAAAATGTTTTTTAAGTTTTCATTGAATTATTTCTTTTGAATTCACCCTGAAAACTTTAAAATTCACTTTTAATTCCAATACATTTTATTAGATTCTTATTTACTAATTCTATTCACTTTCATTTATCTGCATTTATTGGAAATGTTTGGATTTTATAAAAAAATTTTCAATTCAATTGAATTATTTTTAATTCATTTAGAATTTTTGTGAATTGCACCGAACTCTCCTGAATTATCTAAAATTTAGCTAAATTCACTCCCATTTTACTCAGATCAGTGGATTATGTGGGACTTTTTGAATTAATTTGAATTCATCAGTAATCTCCCTGAATTTAAAATAATTCTTTCGAATTCTCATGAATTCTTCCAAGTTCATTTAATTTTACTAAAAGAAAAGCATAGAATTTTTTTAATTCTTTCGAAATCCCTTAAATTTCTCTAAATTCATTCAATTTTATTTAATTAACTGTTTTTAAAAAATTATGTTTAAATTCATCTAAATTATTAAGAATTTGCCCTGACTTCTGGATAGTCCCTTTGATTTCTTCTAAATTTATTCCCATTTGACTAAAAGCAATAAATATTTTGGTTTTTCTTTACTTTAATATTTTCTTTACTTTAATAAAAATTTAATTACTTAGTTGGAAGTTAAACTCTTTTGTTAAAAATTAATTTTTGTATTTATAATTTAAATATTCCAGTCGCAGCTTTAACTAATTTCTTGACAATTGTTTGTTTTTAAACCGAAAACCTGATTATTCCTCTGGAATATTCCATCATTTTATTTAAAAATTCATATTTTTTGGTAAAATTAATCTTCTTGGTTGAAGTTCATCTTTTATTCTTTTTGGTCCAAAATTCAATCATTCTAATGAAGGATTCATCATTTTTTGGTTAAAAATTTATCTTTTTTAGTTAAAAATTCATGTATTTTATTAAAAATTCTTTTTTGGTGGAAATTAATCTTCTTTTTGAAAATTAATATTTTTGGTTGAAAAATTAAGTATTCCGGTTCGTTATTCATAATATTATTTAAAAGCTCAACAATTACGTTGAAATTACGTATTTTATTAAACAATTGTGTGTGTTTTTTTTTTTAGAAAATGAATCTTTTTGTTTGAGAATTAATCTTCCTGTTTTAAAATTCAACTTTTTGGTTGGAAATAAAACTACTTGCTTTGAAATTCATCTTTTTGGTTAGACATTTATCTACTCTAGTTGAAGAGTCATCATTTTAGTTGAAAACATATCACTTTGGTTGGAATTTTTCTTGATATTGGAAAATTAATTTATTCAACTGGAAATTTAATTATTCCATTTTTGGTCGGAAAGTGATCTGTTTTAGTTGATAATTTTACTGTATGGTTGAAAACTTATCAATTTTAGTTGAAAATTCAACTACTTTTTATTCTACTTTCAGGTTGAAAGTGAAACTCTTTTTTTTAATTCATCTACTCTAGTTGAAGATTTATAATTTTACCTGAAAATTTATCACTTTGGTAGCATTTTTTAAATGGAAAATGAATTTTTTAAATCAAAATTTAACTACTCCATTTTGGGAAAATTTGTCCTTTTAGAGTAAAAAAATCGTCTTATGTGTTCAAAAGTAAATTATTTTGTTGAAAATTCATCTTTCTTGGTCGAAAAATTCCACGGATTTGTTGAATATTTGACTTTTTTAAAATAAAAATTTCGTCCTTTTAGATTAAACATTTTTCTCTTGGTGGATTACTATCTTTTGTTGTTAAAAATTCATTCTGTTTAATTTAAAAGTCTACTATTATATTTTTGGCTGATAATATATTTGTTATGGTTATTATTTAACTGTTTTTGTGATAATTGAACTATTTTGTTGAAAAGGCATCTTTCTTGGGCGAAAATTCAAATTATTTGCTAAACATTTGACTTTTGTTATAGAAATTTCGTCCTTTCAGATTGAAAATTGATCTTTTGTTGGATTAGTCATCTTTTTAGGTAGAAAATTAATTGTTTTTAATTGAAAAGTCTACTATTATGTTTCGAGTTCGGAATTCATCTTTTTTGGTTAAAAATTTAATTTTTTTTGTTGAAAATTCGACCATTTTGTTAAAATGTTATATTTATTGGTCTAAAATTTAACTGTTTTGTGCAACATATAATCTTTTTAATGGAATATTCGTCTTTTTAGATTGAATATTCATCTTGTGGTTGATTAGTCTTCTTTTTTGGCTGAAAATTAATTTGTTCCTTCATTGAAAAGTTTACTATTTAACTTTGGGTTCAGAATTTAGCTCATTTGATTAAAAATGTAATTATTTTGATTAAAATTGGACTATTTTGTTAATCCATATTTTTTGGTCGAAAATTGAACTAATTTATTGAAAATTAGTCTTTCTTTTAAATAGAAAATTCGTCATTTTAAATTAAAATCTCATCTTCTGGTGTTTTAATTGAAAAATCTACTATTAAATTTTCTTTAAATTTCAACTAATTTTTTAAATAGACATCTTTCTTGGTTTTAAATTCTACTTTTTTTTAATAAGTTTTTTTTGGTTTGAAAATTCATTTCTTTTAGAAAAAATTTAATCTTTTTTGTAAAAAAAAAATAAAATTCTTATTTAAAATTCGACTTTTTGGCAGACATTTCAACCTTTTTTAGTTCAAAAATCAAATTTTTGTTTAAATCATTTTTTCGGTTGCATATTCATGATTTTAGTTGAAATTTTTAGTCTTTGCTTACATTTTTTTTATTCGTTATTTTTTCGTTGAAATGGATTTTTTCGAACTACAAATTTAACTATTCCATTTTTGTTACAAATTCGTGTTTTAGGGTAGAAAATGAACTATTTCGTAGAACATAAATATTTTTGGGTGGAAAATTTTAATAACCACATTTGAATAATGATTTATTATTCAAATTCATAAATTCATAAACTTTAGCGTTCAGTACTATTTAATTATTCGATGGTGCTAATATATTTAAGAATATCCTGTAATATAGTTTTTAAAATCTTTCTGAATTAAACATATTAATTGAATTTCTAGAAACTGAAAAACGAAACATTCTTTATAAGAAAGTAGCAAAACTGTATGTATATTCCGAGTTAATTGTTAAAAAAATTTCGAAATATTTGAATTACTGAAATTTGAATGAATGAAAACCTGAAATTGTCAGGGCATTTTTTTCTAGGATTTGAGTACACTCTCTATATTAATATTTTATTAATTTAAATTTAAAATAGTTTTATTCCATTTATGAAATATTCTATATGAAAAATTTTACAAGATTAGAATTTGAGTCGTTAAATGTTATAATGATCAGAGAAAATGGAAAATAAGCAAAAAATCAGGAAATTTTGCAAATTAAGTTTTGCGTCCACCTTGAACTTACTGAATGCTTTAATTCAGTCTCTAGGAGCAATCGACCTGAGATCCATTTACAACGTTCAGAAGGAACTCTTACAAGAAAAGGAATCTCTCAATGAACAGAATAAAAAAGAACGTTCCGACAAAAAGCAAATTGATCAAGAGATGAGTTCATTTCTCTCTAAAAAACAATTGTCAGAATTGGAATCAATTTATCCAGCTGACTCGAATGTGGAAGCAACATCTCTGAGAGAAGTTGAAGAATTAAAGGCAAAATCTTTAAATGAGCTGGACGAAGATGAAGGATTCGATTTAAAAGAGACTGAACCTCTTCAGCCTATCACATTGAAATCAATTGAATCAGATGTTGAGTTTGAGTTGGATTCTAGTCGAATTATAACTGCATCAAGTGGATTAACTGTCTCCGCATTGCAAGAATATATTCCTGCAACCAAACTTAAAGGTTTGGAAGATTTTATTTTGGAGTCGGATCATTACGGTTATTACAAGAAAGGATCAGATTTTACTGTCACAATTGAGAAGGAACAATCTTTGTGTATTCCAAAGCATCTGACAATGTATACGTTCGAGGAGAATAACCACAGTAGATTCAAGTCGGCAAAAAGAGGATCTACGGGAGTTATTGGTATGGTTTTGAATTTAATATGGTTTTTATCATTTATGCAGACTTCATAAACTTTCCCTTATACCTCTCTTTTCCCTTTTTTAAAAATAATTTATCTTTTTTCCTGTTTTCAAGAAATTTTCGGTTTTTCTCGTTTTTTTTTCGCTTAAATTCGAAATAAATTAATAGAATCCAATTAGAAAATACAGCTATTTTTGGTTGAAAGGTCATTTTCTTTTTGGTTAAAAAGAAATGTGTTAAATTTTTGTTTCGGAATTCATCTCTTTTGGTTAAAAATTAAATTATTTTGTTAAAAATTAAATTATTTTGTTAAAAATTAAATTATTTTGTTAAAAATTAAATTATTTTGTTAAAAATTAAACTGATTTGATGAGGATTTGAATTTTTTATAGAATATTCGTTCATTTAGATTAAAAATTCATCGTATGATAAATTAGTCATCTTTTGCATTTAAAAATCTACTATTATATTTTGGGTTCGGAATTTATCGATTTTGATTAAAAATCTACTTATTTCATTAAAAACTCAACTATTTTGTTAAAAAGTCGTCTTTCTTGGTCGGAAATTCAACTGATTTGTTAAATATTTGACTTTTTTATAGAAAATTCGACTTTTCAGATTGCAAATTCATCTTTTGATGCATTAGTCATCATTTTTAGTTAAGATTTTTATTATTTTGTTGAAAATTCAACTATTTTGTTGAAAATTAGTCTTTCTATATAGAAAATTCGTTCTTTTAAATTAAAAATTCATCTTATGGTGAATTAGTAATCTTTTTTATTTAAATATTACTTCTTTTTAATTTAAAAGTTTATTCTTATATTTTTGGCTGAGGATTCATCTTTTATGGTTAAAATTTCATTGTTTTTATGAAAATTCAACTATTTTGTTCAAAATTCATCTTTCTTGGTCGAAAATTCAACTGATTTGTTGAACATTTAAATTTTTTTGATAGAAAATTTGTCCTTATAGATTGAAAGTTCATCTTTAGATGGATGAATAATCTTTTTTATTTAAAAATTAGTTATTTTTATTTAATATGTCTACTATTATATTTTGGGTTCGAAATATCAGCTCTTCTGGTTAAAAATTTAATTATTTTGTTAAGGGTCCCACTATTTTGGTTAAAAAGTCATGTTTTTTAGTTGAACATTTTTTTCATAGAAAATTGGTACTTTTAGATTAAAAATTCGTCTTATGGTGAACTAGTCATCTTTTTTTTATAAAAATTCATTATTTTTAATTTAAAAGTCTGCTAATATATTTTGGATTCGGAACGCTTTTGGTTAAAAATCTCAATCTTTTGTTGAACATTTGACTTTTTTTAAATTGAAAATTCGTCCTTTTAGATTGAAAATTTATTTTTTGATGGATTAGTCATATTTTTTAGTTAAAAATTATTTATTTTTAATTAAAAAATCTACTATTATATTTTGGGTTTGGAATTAATCTCTTATGGTTAAAATTTAATTGTTTTTATGAAAATTCGACCATTTTATTAAAATGTTGTATTTTTGGTCGAAAATTTAACTGTTTTCTGCAACATTTTTTTATGGAAAATTCGTCCTTATAGTTCGAATATTCATCTTTTGGTTGATTAGTTTTCTTTTTTTTGGTAAAAATTAATTTTGTTTCATTAAAGTCTACTACTATTCGGTGTTTTAATTGAAAATATACTATTATACTTTGTTTAATATTCAACTTATTTGTTAAATAGACGACTTTCTTGGTCTTCAACTCTACTTGTTTCTTGAAAATATGTTTTTTTTCGATTTGAAAATTCATTTCTTTTGGAAAAAAAATCCGATCATTTTTGTAAAAAAATAATACAATTCTTGTTGAAAATTCGTTTTTTTTTTGGTATACGTTCGAACCTTTTTTATTCAAAAATTCAATTTTTTGTTAAGAATTAATTTTTTTGCTTGCAGATTCATCGCTTTAGTTGAACTTTTTTGTCTTTAAGTAGTTTAACTGCTTTTTGTTAATTCGTGATTTTTTGGTTAAAAAGAATTGTTTCCCACTAAAAATGGAACTATTCCATTTTTTGTTAAAAATTCGTGTTTTAGGGTAGAAAATGAACGAGCTCGTTAAAAATTAATATTTTTTTTGGGTGGGAAATTCCAATGTTTTGTAGAGAAAATTAGTCTTTTTCGCTTAAAAATTCCAATCTATTGTTGAAACTTCTTTTCTTTCGTTTTAACATTCATCTCTTGCTAGAAATTTAATCTTTTTTCTTTAAAAATGCAACTGTTTTGTTGAAAAATAATCTGTTTTTGTTGAGGATTCAACTATTTTGTTACAAATTTATCTTTTTTGGTAGAGAATTAATCTTTTTGACTTCAAATTAATTTCTTTGTTTAAAAGTTCTTTTTTATTTAGGCTAAAATTTATATTTTTTTATCTTAAAATTGATCTTTTTTAATAGATGTATTTTGTTGAACATTCGTTTTTGTAAGTCCAAAAATCAACTGTTTGATTAACAATTTAACTATTTTCTTGAAAATTCGATTTTTAATTTTGAAAATTTAATTATTTTGTTGAAAATCTAACTATTTTGCTCAAAAGTATTTTTTTGTTTTTGTTTAAATTGCACTACTTAGTTGAAAATTACGCTGATTTATTATAAATTTCTTTTTTTGTCTGAAGATTCACCTTTTTTTGTTAAAGATTGAACTATTTTTCTGAAAATTAGGTTTTTTTGGTGTAATTCAATTGTTTTTAATTCAAAATTAATATATTTTTTATTTGCAATGTCAGCTATTATAATGCTCATTAAAAGTTCTTATTTTTTGGATGAAATGAACTTGTTTGTTTAAAATTCATATTTTCGTGAAAAATTTCTTTTGGTCGCAAATTACTGTTTTGCAGAAAATTCATCTTTTTGGCGTGACGATTCAACAAGGGCTTAATTTTTTACTTTCTTGACTGAAAAATCTCTCTTTCTTGAAACTTCAACTCTTCTGTTAAAAATTCGGTTTTTTTGGATAAATATAAATCTTTGTAGGTTGAACATTGAGCTATTGGATAAAAATGAAACTTTTTGGTTAAAACCTCGTCTCTTTTGCCTGAAACTTGAAATATTTGGTCGAAAATTCATTGTTTCTTGGTTAAAGATTCAAATTTTTAGTTGAAAATTCATCTTGATTAAAAATTAATATTTTGTATTGAAGATTCATCTTTCGAGTTTAGAAGTTCAATTTTTTCTGTGGAATTCCGACTTTTTACTTTGAAAACTAAATTCTTTTGATGAAAATTCGTATTTTTGTCTTTGAAAATGCAACAATTTGATAGAAAATTAAAATATTTGATTAAAGATTTTTGAAGTTTATTTCAATGTCATCTTTTTGGTAGAAAGTTAATCTTATTAGTTGAAAATTTATCTTTTTAGTTAAAAATTCAACTATCATCTTTTTGGCTTTAAAATACAACTAGTTTGTTTAAAATGCTTCGTTTTGATTTTCAAATTAACTTTTTGGTTTATAATTTATTTGTCTTCTAAAATATTTATATTTTTGCTTGAAAATTAAAATATTTATTTAAAAATTCAACTTTTTTCTTAAAAATTTATCTTAAAAGTTAAACTGTTCGGTTGTAAATGCAACTGTTTGGTTAATATTTTTTTACAAATTTAAGTATTTGGTTGAAAATTCATATTTAAAATTATATTAAAATTAATTTCAGGAGTATGGTACCTGCAGTAATTAAAAAAAAATTCCCTATTCTATATATTATTCTCTTATTCTCGTGAAAAATTACCCTATTTCTTCTCCTTTGAGATAATTTTTAGGTGCGGCGTCTGTCAATGGTTTAAAAAGATTATAAGAGATTTAAAGAGAAATTCTATATTTTCAGACTACTATCTACTCGACGGAGGATCCGTTTTGCCAGTTTTAGCTCTCGATTTACAACCAGGAGACAAAGTTCTCGATATGTGTGCAGCTCCCGGAGGAAAATCCTTTTGTGCAATTCAAACACTTTTTCCCAGCCTGATCGTCATGAACGATGTCCTACCTAAACGAATAAAAAGGATAAACGAGGTAGTCGAACAATGCTTGTTAACATTGGACCAATGGGGAGGAAGATTGCTGATTACTCGAAACGACGCGAGAGTAATCGAAGACACAAATGTTTTTAACAAAGTATGTTTATTTTAAACTTTCTAAAAATTTGAATACCGTATTTTCAGGCCTTGGAATTACACCGACCACACTATTGGCGTTATTTTACACTTTTTTTTTGCTTTAATTTCATTATTTTTTTACTTTTTTGTGACAAATAATAATAAAGTTCTTCGTTAATTCAGTAAAAAAATATGTCGGTCATATCAACGAATCACTACCTACCGGAAAATTAAAAATTAAGTAAATAAACAAATACTTCAATTTTTAACTAATAAGATTAGTTTTCTACCAGAAAAGAACAATTTTCGACAAAATATATACATTTTTAACTAAAAATTAGAATTTTGAACCCAGAATATTAATTTTTTTACCAAAAAGACGAATTTTAAACGAAATACATACTTTTTTAACTAAACAGTTTAAACAGTGGATGTATCGTTAGTAAAAATTTTATATGATTAAGTTTTAGTTGATGTTTTTTTTTTGTTTCTTAAAATATGTAACAAATTAGTTGAAAATAACTAAAAAAGATACATTGAGTACTTAAATTGCCTTAATTTTTATTGAAAAAAAAACAAATTTTCTACACAACTATTGAATTTTAAATACGGTAATGTTAATTTTTAACAAATTGGTTAATTTTCAACTAATCACTTACCATTTTTCAACAAAATAGTTAAGTTTTCATTTAAAAAATTAATTTTTAACAACAAAAAAACGAATTTTTAACTAAAAGTTTGAATGTTCAACGAAAAAATTAACTTTTCAGAAAGTACTATATTCCTAAAATTTTAAGTCGAAATATATTGTTTCTTTTTAGTAGTCGAATTTTTACCCAAGGAAGCAAAAAGGATTTTTAACCATATAGTTTAATTTTTAATCTGCAAAGATGAATATTCAAACAAAAAAGACAAAGTTTCATCAAAAGAGTTGAATTTACAGTCAAGAGCTAAAAGATCTTTTTTATTAGAAAACCGTTGACTTTGAAACCCGAAAAGTAGATTTTTCAAAAAAATTACAGTTTTTCAACTAAATAGTTTGACTAGTGGATATGATGTTTGTCCAAAATTTATTTGATTAATTTCTAGTTAATGTTTTTTTATAAAACTTTGTAACAAAATAGTGTGATTTTTTTAACTAAAAAATATCAGTTGAGTAGTTAAATTGTCTTAAATTTCAATGAAAAAACAACTAATTTTCTGCAAAGAGTTGAATTTTAAATCCGGGAATATTATTTTTCAACAAAATAGTTCATTTTCAACTAGTCACTTAAAAGTATAACAAAATAGTTAAATTTTCATTTAAAACATTATTTTTTAACAACAACAAAAAAAGGATTTCGCAAATAAAATTTGGAGTTTTGAATAAAAAATGAGAAAAGATGAATTTTCAACGAAATAGTTCAATTTTCAATCTAAAAAGAAACAAAAAAAAAATAAACAAAGAAGACGATTTTACAACAAAAATGTGTAATTTACAGTCAAGAAAGATTTTTCAGCCAAGAAATAAAAAAAATAATAAGATTGAGGAGTTTTCAAACCAAAAAAGATGATATATTTCAACAAAACATGTGATTTTTTTACCCGAACATATACTCCTGCAACAAAACAGTTAATTAAGAAAAATTTATTTTCAACAAAAGATTTGAGTTTTCAAGTTTTTAAGGTTGTTTTTGTTAGAAAACCGTTGATCTTGAAACCAGAAAAGATGAATTTTCAACAAAAAAATTCATTTTAACCAAGAAAGATGAATTTCCAAACAAAAACGATAAAACTTCAACTGAAAAAAGTTGCATTTTTTTAATAAAGAAATTTTTATTTCAATAAAAAAGTTCCTTTTCACAAATGTATTTCTATTCCAAAACAGATCAATTCTCAATGAAATATATACTAACTGATATATTAACTAAAAAGGAGTTTAATATTTATTAAACTACAGTTAAATTCAAGTAAAAAAAGCCTAATTTTCAAAAAAGAAATGAATTTTCAACCCAATAGTTGAATTTTCCGCTTCTAAAAATTAATTTTTAACCAAATATTTCAATTTTTAAGCAAATTTAAAAAAATTAATTATAACAATTCAGTTCAACTTTCACCTAAGCAGTTGAATTATTGACAAAAAATATGACTTTTTAATAAACTGGTTGAATTTTCAAGCCAGAGATTAAGTTTTTGTAAAAATAACAACGAATTTTCAACAAATTACATAATTTTTTAACTAAATATTTTGGACAGTGCATTTGATGTTAGCTCCAATTTTATTTGATTAATTTTTAGTTAATATTTTTTTTTTATTTCTAAAAATAAGCAATAAAATAATTTCATTTGTCTGAATAATTGAGGCTTAATTTTCAATAAAAAAGCGAATTTTGTACACAACACTTGAATTTTAAACCCGAGAATGTGAATTTTCAACGAATTAGTTTATTTTCAACTAATAAATTAACAGTTTTTAACAAAATAGTTAAATTTTCATTTAAAATAATAATTTTTAACAACAAAAAAACGAATTTTCAACAAAAAAATGTACTTTCAAGAAAGTATTATATTCATAAAATTTCAAGTCGAAATATATATTTTCTTTTTAGTAGTCGAATTTTTAACCAAGAAAGATGAAGTTTTAACCAAATAGTTGAATTTTCACAACAAAAAAAATTAATTTTATACTAAATAAATGAACTTATAGGCTAAAGAGACAAAGTTTTATAAAAAAAATTAATTTTCAACCATATAGTTCATTTTTCAATCTACAAAGATGAATGTTCAAACAAAAAACACAAATTTTCAAGAAGAGTTGAATTTACAGTCAAAAGAGATTTTTCAGTCAACAAAAAAAAACGAAATTGTAGAATTTTTAAGCCAAAAAAGATTAATTTTCTTTAAAAAAGTTGAATTTTTCACTCAAAAAAATACTCCTTCAGCAAAAAAATTATTTTGAAACAAAAAAAAAATTTATTTTTCATCAAAACAGTTTAATTTTTAACAGAAGAGTTGAGCTTTCAAGTCTAAAGCTCGTTATGTTTTTTTAGAAAGTCGTTTTCTTTGAAACCCGAAAAGATGAATTTTTAATAAAAAAGTTCATTTTCACCAACAAATGGATTTTCAAAGAAGTGTTAGGAATTTCAAACACAAACGATTAAACTTCAACTAAAAACAGTTGTATTTTTCAATCAAAAACGTTAAATTTACAACAAAAAAGTTCCTTTTAAACTAAGAAAAATGATTCTCTAATCCAAAACAGATGAGTTCTCAATGAAATATATAATAACTGATTTTTCAACTAAAAAGGAGTTTAATATTACATGAATTTTCAATCCAATAGTTGAATTTTCCGTTTAAAAAGATTAATTTTTAAAAATTTTTCAATTTTCAACCCAGAATTTTGTTTTCTTGATTTTTGTTTAGAAAAATTTAATTTTGTACCGCATAGTTGAATTTTCTGCGAAATTGTTAAATTTTCGAGACAAAAAAACGGATTTTACTTAAAGCATATGAATTTTAAGCCCGAGAATGCGAATTTTAAACAAAGTCGTTAAATTTTCGGTTAAAAAACTTAATTTTTATCAAAGAAAAAAACGAATTTTCATCTCCAATTATTTTTTAAGAATAGAGTTCAACTTTTAACCAAGGTACTGAATTTTTCATCTGAAAAGATTAATTTTCAACAATAAATTAATTTTTAACCGAAACAAATTAATTTTTAGACAGACAGTTGCATTTTAACCAAAAAGGGTGAAATTTATACAGAAAGAGATGAATTTTCAACAAAATAATTCAATTCTGTAACAAAAACGATAAATTTGTAACAAAAATATTAATAGTAGAAATTTTAATCGAAAAGAATGAACTTTCACCCAAAAGTACCTCAATTTTTGTATTGGGTTCTGTTAAGTGAGTTTGGGGAAAACTGGAAATTTTGCTTAAAAATTTATTTTTTTCATTGCACATTTTTTTATTTAGGACTATGCTCTTTTAAACTTGCACTACACATAATTTTAATACTTGAAAATTTGAATGGCTCTATTTTGACAATATATTTTTTTTCGACACTATTTAGATTATTTCTTATCTCTAAAATGAGTCCGAGGCCTATATTCTTATTATTAAGATTTTTAAAGCTAAAAGTTAAAAAGAAATAAGTCTCACAATTTTTACAGATTTTAGTTGACGTTCCGTGCACGAATGACAGGCATTCCTTGCATTCCGATGACGGCAATTGGTTTAAGAGTATTTATATTAAGGAAAGGTTAAAGCTGCCAGAGCTACAAACTGATATTTTAGTGTGAGTCTCAAAATTTATTCATCGATTTTTAATAATTATATAGTGAAGAATGCTGCAAATTAAAAGTTTTTTTATGTTTTATTCCTCTTGTTCTTAGTTGGAAAAGGGAATTTATAAAAAAAATCATCACTCTGACTTGTAAAAGTGAGTTTTCTAAAAAAATTTTAATTCTAAGTTGAGACAGACAATTTTCTCAAAGATTAATAATTCTCTGTTGTGACAGGTTATTAATAGAAATATTTCAATAAAATCACGTGAAATTTTCCATTATCTTGACTTAGGACAGGGAATTTTTGAAAAGAATTATAATTCTAAGTTGTGACATGGAATTCAAGTAAATCAATATAATTTTTAGTTTAAGACAAGAAGTTTCCGTGAAAAAATATAACTTTTACTTTTGAGCAGGGAATTTTAATAATAATTTGAACTTTACGATAGTGAATTTCCGCAAAGAATTAGAATTTTTAATTTGGGACAGGAAATTTTGTTTCAAACATTTTTCTAAAATTTCGAAAAATCATACATAATATTAAAAAAAAAATATTATAAACTGGTAAAGATTTCAATTTTTTATATTGTAGATCTTTGAAGATTTGGAAAGAAGTAACTTCGCCGAATTTTCAAAAGTTTCAAGAGAATAAAACATTTTCTCTAGATTTCTAGGAAAATTTATAATGATTTTTTATTGTGAAAAATTAGATTCAGGAGAATATTTTTAAATATTTCAATTTTTTTTATTTTGCAAAAAATAATTTTAAAAGATATTTGGAAGGTAGAGACGTTTTGAAAAGATTTTAAATGAAATTTTATTTTAATATTTCAAGAATTTTTCGAAAAATGTAGATTTTCAAAGTTTAAAAAAATTAACTTTTCAATAATTTTGAAACGTTTGAAGAGTTCCAAAGAACTTTCCATTGATTCCTAGGAAAATGTTGAATGATTTTTTCTCTTTCAATATTAGTCTAAAGATAATATTTAAAATGATTTAAAAACACTTCAAAAGATTTAAAAAGTTGTCCAAAAAGAATATGAATGTTCTTAGGGCAATTTTTTTAATTTCTCAGCATTCTTTATATTTGAAGCTAAAATTGTTCAGGCAATTTAGAATAAATTAATTTTTTTTAGAAGTTTTAAAGAGATTAAAAGTGTTTTAAAACTTGAAAAGATTTCCCTAAAATTTATAAAATATTTTTGAATTTCTTCCAAGCTTCTAAAAGATCTAAATATTTCTTCTAATGTCAGTTGAATTTTCTTCCTAATATTTGGTAAAAACTTCTTTCAACACTTTTTATATTTTCAAAAATCTTTTTAAATTTTCTCGAGAATCTTCGGATTTGAGTAAAGAATTACAATTTCGACTTTGAGAAATGAAGTTTTTTGAAAGATTTATAATTCTGAATTGGGATAGGGAATAAATAAAAGAAATATAAACAAATAAATGTGAAGAATTACAATTATTATCGAATTAAATTATCGGAAGTATTGAAAATAATGATAATTCTTAACTGCGACATGGGATTTTAGTAAAGAAATATATTTTTGTGTTTGTGTCAGGGAATTTCCGTAAAAAATTATAATTTTTAATAATTATAATAATATAATAATTATAATTTGTACTTTAGGGCAGGCAGTTTCTTTAAAGAATTATAATTTTTCCTTCGAATAGGTGATTTTTGCGATGGAGCGAGAAATTTAAAAAAATAATTTTAAATCTGATTTATGAAAAGGGAATTTAAACATTCATTTTTTTTACAATAGAATACAAAACAGTAAAAAATTCGCCATAATAATAGAAAAAAGTTTTACTTTCCTGTAATTTATTGTAATTTTTGTAGATTCTTTAAAAATGTGAATACAAATTTATACAAATTTTTGAATTGCAGAAACGTATACTTTATTGTTATTTTTTTTATTTTCTGTAAGGAAGCATGAGAAAAAATGATCCATTCTTATTTAATTATATTTTTTCTTAAATTTTTTACATTTTATTAAAAAAATGTACGTGTTTTAACAAAAAATTACAGTTATAGAAATGTTGTACTTTCTTGTGAAATTTTGTTCCAACAAAGATGTTGTAAATACAAATTTTCGAGTAAAACATTTTATTTTGCGATCAAATTTGTCTTAAAACAATCAAGAAGATTGTAAGACAATTTATTTTATTTTGTAGGATTTAAATTTGAATAGGAAAATTGAGCTGCTTCAGCAGATCTTTAGAAGTTTTGAAAAGATCCGGAAATTATTGAAACCTGGAGAATATTTAAAAAAAATTCAAAACAGTAGATATAGATTTTTGAAGATTTAAAAAACAAAGGTCATTTCTAAGAATTTAAAAAGGTTTCAATAGAATATTAAAAATTTCTTAAGATTCATCAGAAAATTTCAGGTGATTTTTTATTTTGAGAAATTAAGAATTGAAAAAGGTTTTAAAACATTTCCAAAAAGAACGTAGAAGATTTTGAAGGAAAATTTTACAATTTTGTAAGTTCAAAACATTTTAGAAAAAATTAGCGTAGGGTTAAGAGATATTTAGAAATTTTGAAACAATTTAAAAATAATTTAAAATTTGTGAAGATTTCGACTTTTTCTAATGTCGATTTTGAAGATTTAGAACAAATAAGGTTATTAAGAATTTTGAAGGGTTTCAAACGAATGAAAATAGTGCCTTAGATTTCTGGGAAACTTTTTAATAATTTTTTTATTTTGAAAAATTAATTTTAAGAGAATATTTTTAAATTATTTCAAAACAATTTAAAATATTTTGAAAATTTTCAAAAAATAATTTGGAAGATTTTAAAGATTTTTCTTCTAATTTAAAGAAAAATTCGAATAATTTAAAAAGATGTTTAAAAGTTTGAGATTTTTTGAAAACTTTTAATTTTTTCTTTAATTAAAACGTCCAACCGATCAATTCAATGGATTTTTAAAGAATTTTTATTAGTTTTTATTTAATTGAACCTAAAGTCTTTTAAACCTCATTATTAATTTTTGTAAGCTCATTTCAAGGTTTACTTCCTCTAAATTTATTCAAAATTTGCGGAAATCAATGGCATTTTTTGATTAACTTTTTTTCAATTAATTTCAATTTAACTAGAATTATTTTGAAATCTTCTGAATTAATCCCTAATAAAGAACCCTATGAGCGTGAAAAATGTACGCTTTAGTCCCTATATTTTATCCCATAGACCTTTACTTACTAAAATTAACGATGGATTAATTTTTTAGGAATGCTCTAAAATTGGTATCAGTTGGCGGAACGGTTGTTTATGCAACCTGTTCACTTAGTCCTGTACAAAATGACGGCGTGGTTCAGATGGCTTTGAAAAAAGCTTTTGAAGAAATGAAAGTAGTGATGGTCGTGAAGTAAGTTTACATAAATTCTTGGCTTAGGTTTTTATATTTAAATGCAATTTATGATAATAAAACAAAGTCTCTGATCTTGCAGTAAAATATTACAAAAACTAATTCTAAAATAAATACTTTTCACATTTTCAGAGACATGTCTGAAGGATTGAAGCCCCTTGCATGTCTTTACAATTTTGGAAATTATGGCCTCAAATATGGCCACATTGTTATACCAACAATGGCAAACAACTGGGGTCCAATGTACTTTTGCAAAATGACGAGGATTAAATAAATAAGGTCAGTTCAGTGCCCATTTTATGCTCCTCCACCCAACTTTTCCTAATTTAGCTGAAGGGTCGCCAGACGCTGTCACCGACTTTTTTTAAAATTTCAATTAGTAATTTAGAAATATTGTATTAGTTAACTAAATAGTTAAACTTTGAAGCAAAAAATACGATTTCCAATATTATAGATGAAATTTTAACCAAAGAGTTCAATTTTCTAGCCACAAGATATCTTTTTTCGAAGACAGTTGAATTTTCAACAAAAAAAATTGTTTTTAAAGCAACAAAAATTACTTATCTACCATAAAAGATAGTTTTATTTATAACAAGACAAAAAAGACTTTTGAAAAATATAGTGTAAATTTCAACCAGTAAAAAGATGACTTATTAACGAAGTAGTTGAATCAACTAAATAGACCAATTTTTAATTAAGTAATCTGAACTTTCAACCATATTCAATTTCAACTATTTAAATTCAACCAAAAAGTCAAATTTTCGAACAAATAGTTGACCCCTCAATGAAAGGGATTAATTTTAAACAAAGAAAATTAACTTCTTAACCAAAAAGACAAATTCTTAACAAAATACATGAATATTCTAACAAATAATTGCATTTTTAACTGATAAAGGAAAAAATTACAATAAAAATAGAATGGTTTAATTTTCAGATCAAAAAATGATTTTTTAACCAAAAAAATACGAATTTTAAACAAAAAGGTTAAACTTTCAACCAAAGAGGTGGATTTTCTACTAAAACATTAATATTCTACAAAAAAATAGTTAAATTTTTTATCTGAATATATGATTTTTCAACAAAACGTTAATTTTCTACCAAAAAATTTAACTTTTGATCAAATAGTTCAATTTTCAAACAAAAATATAAATTTTTAATAAAAAATTTAGTTTTTAAGTAAATACTTTATTTTTCACCAAATTTTTTAATTTTTAAGATAAAAAATACAAATTTTCTACAAAAATAGTTGAGTTTTCGACCTAAAAATATGAATTTTCAACTAAAATGCTGAATCTTTAACGAAAATAAGTAATTTTTTAGAATTAATTTAACTTTTAACCAACAGTTGATTTTTTCAACCAAAAATGATTAATTCTCCACAAAAAATAAAGAGATTTTGAACAGATTTTAATCTGAAATGAAGAGCAGTTTAATTCAACAAAAAAGTTTTTTTTAACAAAAATAGAATAGTCAGATTTTTAGTTAAAAAAAAAATAATTGTCGACCGGCAAAAAAACTTCACTATAAATAAATTTTCAAAAAAAAAATTAAATTTTCAACCAGAAAGATGAATTTTCAACTCAAATGATGAACGTTTAACAAAAAAAAAAAATTAATTCTGAACAAAAAAGTTCAACATTCAACCTACAAGATTATTTTTAACCAATAAAATTCATTGTTGAAAAATGGAATTGTTAAATATTGAGCAGAGAGATCAATTGTGTACCAGAAAAATTTATTTTGAAGAAAGTAATTTATCGTTTAACCAAGTGATGTAATTTTAATTACAAAATATGGCATTTAACAAAAGAGTTGAACTTCTAACCAAATAGTTCAATTTTTAACCAAAATGTTGAATTTTTAACAAAAAAGTTAATTGTGTTAGACCTAAAATATAAATTTTCATTTAAAATAATGAATCTTTAAAAAAAAAATTAATTTTTTGAAAGTATTTTAACTTTAAACTATGTAAGTTGATTTTTCAGCTTAAATTTATAAATTCCCACAAAACATGTAAATTTTAAACTATAAAAGATCAATTTCGAATTAAAAATATCAATTTTTACGAAAAAATGGAACAGTTACATTTTTAGTTTAAAAAAATTGTCAGTCTTAAAAAAATAAAGAAAATTTTTTTTAATAATTAAATATTCAACCTGAGAAATGTATTTTCAACTGAAATAATAAAGGTTAAAAAAGAAGAATTTTGCAATCAAGATAGATTTTTGCCCAAAAATACACTCATTTAACAAAAAACTTGATTTTAAACCAAGCACAAAATAAATTGCCACGAAAAGAATTCATTTTCAACTAAAGAATTTAGTTTTAAATCTAAAATGTCGCTTTTTATAAAACCGTTGACGTTGAAACCCGAGAATATAAATTGTCAACAAAAAAATTCATTTTAACCAAAAAAGGTGGATTTTCAAATAAGTGAAAGAATTTTCAAGCAAAACAGATTAAACTTCAACTCAAAAACGTTGCATTTTTTAATAAAAAAATTTTTGTTTCAACAAAAAAGTTCCGTTTAAAGTAAGTTTTTTTTTATTTAAAAAACAGTTGAATTCAACTAAAAAAGACGAATTAAAAAAACATGAATTTACAACCAAATAGTTGAATTTTTAGTCTAAAAAAATTAATTTTTAACCAAATATTTCAATTTTCAACCAAAAAGATTAATCTTTAAAACAATGAATTTTAAACAAATTACATAATCTTTCAACTAAATGGTTTGAAAATTACTTAAATTACTTCAATTTAAATGAAGAAAATAAACGAATTTTCTACATAAAAGTTTAATTGTGTACTATGTACCCGAGAATCTGAATGTTCAACAAGACAGTTTATTTTCAACAAAATAGTTAAATTTTCAGTTAAAAAACTTAGTTTTTAAGAAAGAAAAAATTGAATTTGCAACTAAAACTGTTAATCTTTAACTAAGAAAATAAACTTTTAAAAAAGTATTTCAACCTTTAACCAAGATGTGGAACTTTTACATAAAAATATGAATTTTCAACGAAAAATGTTATGGTTTATATTAAAAAATATATTTCTATTAAAAAAAAAAAACAGTTGGATTTAACCAACAAAAACAAATTTTCATCAAAATACTAGAATTCTGAACTGAAACAGGTTAATTTTTAACTAATCGGTTGAATTAAAAAAATTAAATTTTCAGTGAAAATAATTTATTTAAAACAAAAAAAATTTTTTAAACCAATTAGTATGACTTTTTATTAAAATTATTAATTTTTTAACAAAAGAATTCAATTTTGAACCACAACAGCTAAATTTGTAGATAAAAAAACGAATTTTCATCAAATTAATTAATTTTTCAACTAACTAGTTTCAACAGTGCCAGTAAAAGTCCGGATTTTATTAATTTAAATTCTAGTTCATATTTGGTTCGTTCAGAAACATTTTAAAATAAATAGTTTAATTTTAATAAGAAAATATAAGTGTAGTAATACAATTTTTATATAAGAGACTCAGTTTTAAATAATAAAATAATGAATTGTCTGCATAAAAGTTTAATTTTGTACCGTATACTTGAATTTTCTACCAAATTGTTAAATTTTCAAGCAAAAAAAGACGAATTTTCAACAAAACAGTTAATTTTCAACAAAATAGTTCTATTTTCAGTTTTAAATAGAATTTTTAATAATAAAAAAACGAATTTGCAACTGAAATGTTGAATCTTCTACTAAAAAAATAAACTTTTAGGAAACTAGTTTAACCTTTAAGCAAGATGATGAATTTGCTACATAAAAAGATGAATTTTTGCACAAAAAATGTTATGTTTGATATTTTAACAAAAAATATTTCTAATAAAAAAAACAGTTGCATTTATCCAACAGAAACAAATTTTCAACAAAATACTTGAATCCTAAACTAAAACAGGTTAATTTGCAACCAATTATTTGAATAAAAAAAAATTATTAAATTTTCAGTAAAAAGATTTTATTTATAACAAAAAAATAACGAATTTTCAAATAAAGTTGTGAATTTTCAGCCAACAACATTATTTTTAAAAAAGGAGTCCAACTCTTAAACAAGGTGTTGAATTTTCCACCTAAAAGATGAATTTTCAAACTAAAATGTACGATTTTTTATAAAAATTATTAAAATTTTAACTTAATAGTTAAATTTTTTTACTAGAAAATATCAGTGGAATAATGCAATTTTTATATAAGTGACTCAAT
>JAAAKG020168320.1:0-54195 GCA_010014905.2 Druon quercuslanigerum | reverse complement strand
GTGAAGATCCTCACAAGGCCGTTATGTGAGGTTCCCCACTTGGGTCCATTAGTATCCAAGGTCTTGTTTCAGGCTTCGTTTCCTCTACTGATTGAAGAAAAAAATAAATATATTTCTTACAAGATTGGAAGAATTTTATTTAATTTTGCATGACCGTAAGACCGAATTTATTGGGCGAATTGCTAAAACTTTCATAATAAGGGGACTAGGTCTGTTTTTTTGTTGTTTAAATTGATACTCTCCTCAGCGAAAGATACATACCAGAAGTTTTCTAAGAAAAATCGAGAAGACGCAATTTTAAACCATTTTCGAGAAAAATGCATTTTAAAAAATGGAACGCATGGTCATTGAGATTATTTATCTAAGTACTCTTTTATTCTTTATTTTTTAACATTAATTATAATTTTGCCATTTGACGATTATTTAATCTTAATTTTCAATAAAAACTCTTTTTATCGTATTTTTATGATCACTCTTTTGGACAATTGTTAAATTTATCAAAATTCTGCATTATTCAATAGTTTCTAGTATTTATTTTTTTGAATTCAAGTAGGATAAAATTGTTTCAGACGAAAATTTCAACAACAAATACAAAATCAAAATGTTTTCCACAAACTACAAAAAATAAAATCAGTCCGTGCATCCACTGATAGTTCGTATTTATTGTTTTCATTTTTTAAAAACAATTTGCTCTTACTTTAATTTAAAAGCATAAATACTAGAAACTATTGAAGAATAAATAATATTAATAAAATGCACAATTGTCCAAACAAGTGATAATAAAAATACGATAAACAGAGTTTTATTAAAAATAAGGAAAAATAAGGAATCACTTTGATAAATAAAAAAAAGTACAGATGGCGGGAATAAAGCGCGCAACATTGCGGCTATTAGCCAAGCGCTCTACTGGCAGCTATCGATGCTTCAAAATAAATTTGGATCGGCCCGATGACAATCTGTTCACGATTTTGTAAAATGTATTTTTCTTGAAAATGTTTTTTTTCCTGAAAAAAATGGTTTATAATGTTTAAAAATAATTAATTAACAAAAGCCTTTTTTGTTATTCGCAATGATTATTTGTTTAAAATTAGCAGTTTTTATACATACAATGTAAGAGAAATGTATGCTAATTGTGATTATTTAAAAATGTCTGTTGTTTGGCAATTATTTAAACAATTTTTATAAACAAATACACATTTTTTGTATGTGACAATCAATCGGCTCCATATTTTTTGCAGAATCGACAAAAAGTGTCCTGCCAATGAGTCCTTGCTTACATTTTTTCAAATCAACAACAACTGTTAATTGTTTAAACAATATTTATAAACAAATTTACACTGTTAAGAATATTTCACGAGTAGAGGTAATTTTTTTCGGAACTCACTAAAAATGTATCGTTAGTGACTCCTAGCTGTAATTTGGTTTAAATTAATCAAAAATATTAATTTTTGAACATTTTTTATGGATAAATGCATATTTTGGTCATTTTCCAAGAATAGGCTCAATTTTCTTCGCAAAATTAACTAAAAGAAAACAAATGACTTCTTTTTGCCTTGTTTATCTACTTAACAAGAACTGTTTATTATTTAAACAATATTAATGCAAAAATGCATATTTTTGCCATTTTTGCTTGAAAATTATAAATTTTCTTTGAAGAATAAATAATAAATGTCAACACGCTTTTTTACTATTCTTATATATTGGCAAAGTGTCATATGAACGACTCATTGACAATACATTGTTAGTTGGTTTTTCTCAGAAAATGGAGCCTATTCTTTAAAAAATGTTCGAAATGTGAATTTACTTATAATACTTGTTAAAATGATTGATATTTTTTTTGTCAATTTAACAAAATTACAGCTAGAAACCACTGCCAATATATTTTTAGTTGGTTCCACAAAAAATGCCCCTTTTCGTAAAATGATGTTGAAAAAATGAATTTGTTTATAAATATTGTTAAAAACAATTAACAGTTATTGTCAATATGAAAAAGAATGACAGCCATAAGTCACTAAAAAGACATATTTGGTTGGTTCTGCAACAAAATTTATTAACAAAGTTTATAAACATTGTTTAAATGATTAAAACGTTTTCTGGTTAGAAACAAGTGACAAGAAGGAATAAGTGGTAAGACATTTGTTGTTGATTTCACAAAGAAAGCGAATACTCTAAATAATAAAATCGTCAAACTGTGCATTTTTACATAAATATTGTTTAAATAATGAAGTCTTTGTTAATTGGACAAACAAGGCATCAAGAAGTCATTGGTGAGACATTTATAGCTGACAAAAGGAAAAAAAGACTATTTCTACAAAAGTGACCAAAATGTACATTTTGTGTGTAAAAATTGATTAAATATTTAACTTTTCTTATCCGTTGGCAAAGTATAATAGCAGAGATACATTAGAAATACAGTTTGAGTCTATTCCAAAAAAAAAATTGAGCATTTTCATGGCAAAATGGTCAAATTGTGCATTAATTCATAAAAATAGTTTAAGAAATAATTATTTTTTTATATTTTGAGATTGGAAAATCATCAAATTTTCAAGAATAATTTTATGTCTAAAAACACGAAAAAAATTCTATCATTATAACTATGAACAAAATTTGAGCTGCGAGTCACGAACGATGCATTTTAAGTGGGTTCCACGAAAAAATTGGCCCTGTGCGTGGTATAGTATTAAAAATGTGAATTTGTTTATAAATATTGTTTAAATAATTACCACACATTTTTAAGATTTTTTTAACGGCTCTATTAACTATGAAATTGGTCATAGAAAAAATAGACAATACCTATTTCCGACGTATAATTGTCTGAGCTTTTAATTTATGCTGTTAGAATTTAAAAAAAATTCATATTTGAAAAGATATATTTGTTTATTTAACAAAAAACACGACTTTTCGAAAAAAAAGTTTCATTTGTAATTTTCGGATCGAAATTATCGGTAGATTTTATTGATTTTTGCATTAAAAGTGTCCATGAACTCTAACCTTCAAAATTTAGTGGCAGGTTTTTTCAAATTAAACATGGCGGCATCCAATATGGCCGCTGAAATTCCAAATTTTTTATTTTTACAGTACTTTTTCCTGTATTAACAATTTTTTTCAATTTTGATAAAAATTAGTGCAAGATGGTTTTTCAGGTCACTGATTGAAAATCTACTATCAGATTCTCAAAATTCACAATTGCGGATCCAATATGGCTGCCCAAAAATGTCAAAAAATAGTTCAATTTTCATGAAAGTTCATACAGGGTTTTTTGGGTCGCTTATTAAGAATCTGATATCAGATTTTCTCAATTCCGTATGACGGATCCAATATGGCTGCAAAAAATTTCAAGAAAATATTCATTTTTCATGAAAATTCGTATAAGATTGTTTTACGGGTCGCTGATTACGAATCTGTTATCAGATTTTTAATATTCAAGATGGTGGATCTAATATGGCTGCCAAAAATTTCGAAAATTGTTCAATTTTCATGAAAATATGAATTGGTAAGTTATGGGTCTCTTTTCTAAGCCGCCATATACTATATGTCGTTGCCCAGCTTTCACCACGAGGAGGTAAATGCAATAAACCATGCCTCTTATTTTTTTTTATTTTTTCAAGTTAAAAATTTTTTTATTTGAAATTATTTTTCATAATAAAACCTTTTATAATCAATAATTCAAAAACTTAGTATAAGATTTTACCTTATTTATTCAGATTTTCAAAATTCAAGTTGTCACATCCAAAATGGTTTCCGAAAATTTCGAAAATTGTTCAATTTTCATAACAAATTTTATCGAGAGTTTTTTTGGAATGCTGATTACGAATATGTTATCAGATTTTTTTAATTCAAGATGGCGGATCCAATATGGCTGCCAAAAATTTCAAAAAAATGATCAATTTTCATGAAAATTCGTACAGGGAGCTTTTTCGAGTCGCTTATTACGATTCTTTTATCAGATTTTTAAAATTCAAGATGGCGGATCCAATATAGCTGGCAAAAATTTCAAAAAATGTTCAATTTTCATGAAATTATGAATTGGGAGGTTATGGGTCGCGTTTCTTAGTTTACATATATTATGTGTCGTTGCCCGGCTTTCACCACGAGGAGGTGAACGAAGTAAAGAAAGCCGCTTATTTTTTTTTAAATTTTTGCAAATTTTTCAAATTTTTTTTATGTTTATTAATTTTTTTTTATAATAAAACCTTTTATATAGAATAATCCAAAAACTTAGCATAAGATTCTAACTTATTTATGATAAATTGAAAAGCAGGGTGTGCATGAATATACATTGCACATCTTACAGATTTTCTGCGTCCTTAAACCAAATTTTTTAAAATTTGAACATTTTTGTTTTGATTATACTGCTACAGTTTCATGTAACTGACTTATTTTATCAATTTCATTCGTAGGCGTTAAAATAAATGTTTTAGCAGCTATATTGTATCCGCCATCTTGAATTTAAAAAATCTAATAACAGATTCGTAATCAGCAACCCAACAAACCCCTCTATACAAATTTTTATGAAAAGTGAAACATTTCCGAGATTTTGAACAACCACATTAGATCCGCCATATTGAATTTTGAAAATCTGATTGCAGATTCTTTATCAGCGAACCAAAAAACGCCCCTATACAAATTCACATGAAAATTTAACCATTTTTTGAAATTTTTGGCAGCCATATAGCACTTATTTTTATCAAAATTGAACAAAAATTGTTAGTGCAGGAAAAAGTACCGTAAAAAAAAAATGGAATTTAAGCCGCTATATTGGATACCGCCATGTATAATTTGAAAAAACCTGCCACTAAATTTTGAAGGTTAGAGTGCATGGACAATTTTAATGGAAAAATCAACCAAATCTACCGATAATTTCGATCCGAAAATTACAAATTAACAATGTTTTTCATTAGACAATTCATGTTTTTTGTTAAATAAACAAATATCGCTTTTTAAGTATGAATTTTTTGAAATTCTAACTGCAGAAACCGAAAGTTCAGACATTTTACGTCAAAAATAGGTGTTCTCCACTTTTTCTATTACCGATTTCATAGTTAATAGAGCCGTTGAAAAAAATCTTAAAAATTTGTCAAGTCAGGACTTAATGGGTTAACATTGTGCGCAGGACAACCACCTATTATATTGTGTTTTAAAAATGAAGCTTTTCCCTTTGTATCTACCTTAATATAAGAAAAAAATCAAGTTTAACCGATAGTTACAAGACATCAAAGTAAAGGCACCGAATTACTTTGTAGACCTATAATATATAACAAGAAAATAAAAATATAAAGATGTTAATTAAAGTTTCATAAGTTACTTTAGATCTTGCAACACTATTTTCCCGTGAAATAAAATGCGACTTTCACGGGACGAAACAATGAAATGAATTATGGCGAGATGCTCGTAGAAGAATCTGCTGACGCAACTCGGTGCGAATCAGGCTTTTGCGTAAATCCTTAGCAGGCCCTGGTGCTTGTGAGACCTTACTATCCTCTCTTCAGGGCGGAAATGAAAATTTTGATCGCTTCCGAAATAATTGATGATTTTCTTGCTTCTGAGTTCCGGTGGTTTGGCGAGAAAGTTAAAAAAAAGGATTGGCCGATTGGTAAAAGTGTGTTGCGAGGAATGTACTTCGAACTAGGACAGTTCTAAAATTTGTTTGAGTACGTCTTTCTCTTATTTTCAATGCTGATTTTGAATTAGCCTAGTTCTTTATAGAGGTCACGGTTCATAAATCACATCACCAAATTTATGCTATCCCCCTCCCCCCTATGTAAATTAGATGGAAATTCTATCAAAACATAGGAAAGATGGATAAATGGTAAAATTATCCAATTAAAATAAAATTAATGTAAATACCATATTGAATTCAATATGAAAAACTAAATTTTTAATAAAATAAGATCAATTTTGTAACCAAAAAGACGAGTTCTTGACAAACTATATGAATTTATAAATAACTTATAAATAACTTATAAATAATGTATTTAGATTTTCAGATAAAATATATATATTTTTTTTAAATAAAAACGAATTTAAATAAAGTTATTTTATAAACCAACCAATAATAAAATAATTTAACTATCAACCAAGCAGTTCAATTTGGAAATAAGAAATATGATTTTTTAACTAAAAATTTAAATTTTCAACTAAAAAGATGAGTTTTCTAGCAAGAAGATTATTGTTCTACCAGAAAACAAGAATTAAAAAAAAAAAATTTCGAAAAAATTACTGATTTTTAAATTCAAACGGAAAAATTATTTACGAAAATGTTAAATTTTCAACTAAAAATATGATTTTTGAAGAGTTTTCCAGCAAGAAGATTATTGTTTTACCAAAACAAGAATTTTCAACAAAAAATATTATTTTTCAATAAAAAAAGTTAATTTTCTACCAAAATATTAAAATATTTATCATAAAAATAGTTAAAATTAAACCAAATCATTTGCATTTTTAACCAAAGAAGGATGAATTTTTAGCCAATAACCAGGAACAGGAAGATTAATTTTCAACCCAAAAACACCACGTTCAACAAAATACATAAATCTTCAACAAAAAAGGATCAATTTTCAGTAAAAATATAAATTTTGAACCAAAATTGGAATAGTTACACTGTTAGTTAAAAATTATTGCTCAATAAAAAAAGAAATTTTTAACAAAATATTTCAACCAAAAGGATGATTTTTCAAACTGGAACATCAATTTTTTAATAGTAATAGTTTAATTTTAAACCAAGGAGGAGAATCTTACAAAATATGAATGAAGAAAAAAGTTCAACCTCCAAGCAAGTAGTTGAATTTTTTACTAAAATCTAGGAATTATCAATCAAATAGTTCAAGTTTGAACCAAAATGACGATGTTTCCAACAAGAATATTAATATTATTCTACAAAAACAAGCATTTCCAATAAAATACATTAATTTTCAACAAAATAGCTGAGTTTTAAAGCTAAAAAAGACAAATTTTCGTCTACAAAACGGTTAAATTTTCAATAAAATAGTTTAATTTTCTACCAAATTGTTGAATCTTCAGCCAAATTAAATTAATTTAGACCACAACAGCTGCATCTTTAGTAAAAAAAGATGAATTTTCAACAAGGAAGATAAATTTTAGACCATAAAAGACGAATTTTTAACAGAATAATTACATGAATGTTCAACCGAAAAAGGAATAATTACATTCTTAGTTAAGGAATTAATTATCAGCCAAAAAAAGAAACGATTTTTTAAAAAGAGAGACAAATATTCAACAAAAATGATGATTTAAAAAAATAAATTTTCGACAAAAGAGTTAAACCCAAAAGATCATTTGTTTACCCAGAAAATTTATGTTCTAACAATTAAATATTTAAATGTTCAACCAAGGATATGAATTTACTTAATTAATCCCATAACATCTTTGGTAATCGTAAAGATCTATTAAAAAGGTTTGTATTAAACTTATTCGTTAAAGTTTTCTTTAACTACAAATATTCTGAAATACTGGCAAATCCTAAGAAATTCTTAGGAATCTCTTGACATTTTTGAAATCTTTTAATTCCTTTAGTAAGGCTTAAAATACCCGAAAATGTTTGGAAATGTCTAAAATGTGGTGAAATTTTGATGAGACCTGAGGAAATCACTTAGAATTTACGGAAATTCTCCGAAATTCCTTGAAATTCCTTCAAATTCGTAGAAATTTTAAATAAATAAATAATTTGTTTGTTCTTTAAAAATTAAATTATTTTTTATTAAAAAAAATTTTTAACTAAACTTTAAAAATTCCATTTTATTTTAAAAATTGGAATTATGGCAAATCGATCATTTAAAATTGAAAAATATTTTATTGGAAGATTGCAACTGATCAAAATAAATCAAAATTAAGCCAGCTGAAATTGATATCTTAGTATTTTTATAATTTTATGAATTTAGAATATTTGCAATTTTAGAATTCGGAATTTTCATAATATTGAACTATAAATTTTCACTATTTCCCTGTCGTAAGTTTTAAGTTTGCAATTAAAAACAAAATATTTTCATTTTAATTAAACGTTACATAATTAAAATATTAAAAGCTTTAAATATATTAGCTAAGAAGCTTTGATAGCACGATTTTTGGAGACTGAAATTGTTTTAATTGTAAATTAATTTTGAATCCGTTTACTTTTCAATGTTCCGTAACAGAATTTTTTTATTGGAAGTATTTCCTATTTGAAATAACTTTTTATTTTGAACACTTGTTTAGAATAAATATATTTTAAAGATCTATAATTGAAAATTTTTCCATTTTGAGCGGTGAAAATGAAGAATTTATTTTTGGATCTTAGAGAAATTTGTCAAATCAACTTTAAGGTTGAACCGTTGTTTAAATTAATTATTAGTTTAAAATTCTAGAATTTGATGCCTAAACGTCGCCTAATTTCCAAAATGTGTATATGACATAAAAAGTAATTTTTTATAAAATGTACTTTTTGCCATTAAAAGCAAAGCATGTCCAATGCTTTGGCCTTGGGAGAAATTCCAACATAAAACCTAATTTCAAAAAGAAAGGAATTTTTTTAAATAGAAAAATATTCTCGCATGAAAAGTAATCCCAAGAACCATCATGAGAATACAAATTTTCAAGAATTTTAATAGATCAGTCTTCTGAATTTTATTCCACAGACTGTACTATGAGCTCTGTGCCACTGCCGCTTACCTTAAAGCTCCCTTATCCCTATCGTCCTTAATTATTAGACAGTAACGGGTAAAAAATTTAGTATTGAAAAAAAATTAATTCCATATTTTCATCAGAAGCTCAGAAACTATATACTCTACGTTCTGACAATAAACGCCTTAAATTCCCATAAACTAAAAAATGTCATCTAAAATATAATAAAAAATTCTGCTGAAAATGAAATTGCAGGTAGATTTTTTTCACCTGTCAACTTAAAGATAGAATTCGGTCAGGAGTGATAGTCGTTCTAGTTTTTACGACGATATACGCGTACAAGAGTGACAGTAGACACGTTGTAGTGGTTCTATCATTCCATTTATCATTCTGCGAGACGTTGGCACGCATGGCAATAAGGGGAGGTACATAAGTGGAGTAAAAGCGACTGGACTTAAGTGCTGGTGAAAATATATCAGCAAAGTGAAACAGGGTCGGAATTTTGTTTAAAAACCCGGAAAATGCGCGAGGTTGCTGATTATGACTCGTCCCAACTCGTCCCGAACTGCTCTAGCCTCGACGTTTCAAACAGGGCGCCACTCGGACTCTGACATTCAGATAGCGCACTATCTGGGTTCGAGTACCTCACCATTAAGTATTCCTTGCTTCTTTCCCGTCTCTTACCGAGCATGGTAACCGCATTAGCAGCACTTTCTTTCCAAAAAATTCTTGATTTGAACCTCCTAAGAGAAGTAGATCTCTAATGTAACAATCAGAACCTGCATTCATTATTATTATTCCTAGAATACATCAAGCCGGTCTTCAGAATTGGTTCAAATGAAAAATGAGTTTTCGCACAGTCTCTCGATTTGAGATTCATTAGTTGTGTATCCCGCCCCGGGAAAAAGAGATTTCTTCCTGTTCAGAAATGTACGTTAAGAATGTCGAGCGTGTACGTGCTACCATTTCGTAATAAACGGTCCCACGAAGTTATGGCAACAATGGTAGCACAATGGTGTCGTGTTCGATGGCAAAACTTGGCAGGAAAGATGAATATCTGATATGGGAATCTTCGCTGTGTGAATGCGAACACCCCTTCGTGTACCAGCGACCAATGCTACAGACCTAATGCAAACGGCTCTTGTTCGCGATAGATCGCTGAACCGTAAACAGTCTTCTCTTTGATCTTAGGAAATCAATGCATCGTCTCATTAATTAACTCTCCTTCGCCAAGTTAGGTTTTCTTGACGCCTAATTAGTAGGCCGATTTCGAAAAAAGAATCTAAATAAAATCGTTTCGGAATTTGACTCAATTAACCCCTTAGTTGTGATTCTTTAAGTTTTCTCACATGGACGAATTCTAGTCTTTGGAATCAACTCCCCAAGATTTTCTTCTGAAAAATTCGCATTTGAATAATTTAACCGATACGTTCTATATAAAGACTTTTCGCGAACCGTAAAGTAAATACTAGCCCTACCGGAATATTCTTAGGTGGTTTAACGAGTTTATAATGATTGGTGGATATTTCAGGTCAGTACGTTCGCGACAGGTTTTCCGGCACTCGATTTCAGTTACGCGTGTCTTTACGATAGTACCGTTATTGGCTGCCATAATAAAAGTGAGGCGAGCAGTATGCCATGTGTGATTTGTTATTCGTCTGGAGAAAGCTTCATAAATCAATGAAGTATCCCCAAGAGCATGAAGTCTTATGTCATTTGGTCCCTTGCTCAGCTGCATACCGTCGAAAGTGAGAGTTCCAACGTTTGGCGTAGGCGATTCTTACGTAACTATTTATGCCAGCTTCGTTAGTAAAAACAAGACAAAATCGACAACTTTCAGAAGAGAATCAGGAAATGCGAAAGATAACCTAAAATGAACAAGTTAATCTCCCTATTTGTTTAAAACTTTCAATTCACACTCTATGCAATAGGAGAAGCTCTAGTGGGCGGGGTCAAATATAAAGAGCAATATGGATGGGAGTGGTAGAATAGGAGGATCTACAAGAGTGGAATGGGTAAGGCAGGAGGAACCAATATAACAAAATGGATGAGATAGGGGAAGATATAGGAATGGAAAAGGTAAGGTAGCAGGATCTGAATAAGTGGGAAGATTTATTTAGGAGGAGTTATTAGCAGGAATAAAAATAATTAATGAAAGAAGTTACATGAAAGTAAAGTTAGCGCATCTGGATGAATAGAACGGTTAGGTAGGTGGATCAATACAAAACGGAGTGATGAAATAACAGGAGCAAAATGAATTCTAACTTGACACTTGTACAAGGGATAAAATAGGAGGAGCTAATAGAGTAAAAAGGGCGAATTAGGCGAAGTAAAACTAGTAGGAGTTGTGAAATGGTAGGAAATAAAATCGTTGGCGCAAGGTAGAAGGGACTGAAAAGTGATAGGGTTAAGATATGAAGGGTGTGGGAGACTTTGAAGTAGAGGAGGTAAAAAAGGAAGAGGGGCTGTATCAGAGTAAAGAGCTTCCTTTATTCATCATTAATCAGAATTCAAAGTAAAACGTAATTTGTTCCTCCGAAGTTCTTTTAATTCTAATGCTTCATTCTAGCTTTGTTGTCAACAGCTTGAAGTTCCAACTTCGTATACAATGTAAATAGCAAGACATGCTATATGGAAGAGCGTCGACTGGTTTCATTGATTCGCGCTTTTAAGGAGCGTTCTTTCTGCAGTACAGATGTTCTCGACTAGATAAAAGGTAGCGTCATTCGAGACACCGTGTCCTTTCCATCGTGGGATAGGATTATGTACAAGCGACATGCTACAAGCTACAATGGCGTTAAATTAAGTCTCTGCAACCACCTGGACTACCGTTTATGTACCAAATCGTAACTAATAGTCCCGTAGTCTTTGAGGATGATAAACGACGAATCGATTGGGTTCAAGTGAAAAAAGCGATCGAGAAAGAAAGGGAAAAATGCTTTTCCCTATTTTCTCCCTCATCGGCAATTTGCACGGTAATTTTTGCGCTGGTCTTGTACTTCTCGGTTATAATTTATGGTTAGCCATTATGCGATAGGCGCGATGGAATTCCTTAAATAATTTATTGCCCCCGCCCTTTTGTTCATTTATCGAAGCTTCGATACTTCAGCTTGGGAGATACTTCTAAGAAATCGTTTCATTAATCGGTGGATTAATTGACTCAGTGACCTAACCTTACTTAACAGCACCTGCAGCGATTTAAAAATACTTCAATTTCACAGCTTAAGATTTTTTCTTTCATTTTTCTGGTTAATTTGTAACTAGAATCTAAAAAATGAAAGACATCTCTAAGGGACCTGACTCGGCAGTAAAATGTTGCAACTGTTAATCAAGTATCTGCAAACTGTGTAAAAAGGATCGTAAAAAAATAATGAAGATAAAGTGGGAGAAAAGCAGCATCTCCCGAGTTGCAAGATTCATTTCCTATGTGTGTGCAGCAATAAAAGAAGCAAGTTTGCTCGACAGACTGCAACTTACCAGTTTGTACGAGCGCTCGAGGTGAGTTTAACGAGGAACCCGTTTCGAGTAATTTTCATCTCAACACGAACCAGTCGTAGAAATCGATCGATAATCAACATCAATCTCTCTCTAATGTCGCTGTCGTTTGAGCTACATACGCGCTAATTATTCTTAATCGACCTGCGATTGAATCGCTTCTTCCATTGCAAGATTGAACGACTCCAACCTCCGTTTACATAACAGTTTCAAATGGCAGGTTTATCAGTCATTCGAATAAATAATTCAATCCAAAGCCCATGACGTTGATTATCAAACCTTGATTCATGAAAAACGATCACCCTTAGTCTAAGGAACTAGTGCTGTTCTCCAATAATCTAAATCAATTCTGACACAATTTCTAGCTCAATTTTGCAAGATTAGTATCACTATGCAAACAAGCCTTTGGCAGTCTCCATGAGTCAAACAGACCCTGATTCGCATTCCGTTATGGTAAGGCGAACTGACCTCCATATTCCATTCCAGAATCCGGACTGACCGAATAAGATTCTATGATAGACAATGTAAAAGGGAAGGTAGGCTGTAGAAAATATTAGGGAATGTTTATTTATTAGGGTATAACTCAACCCGGGAGTCAATCTGATAATTGGAGATGGTGGGTTACTGCACATGCACGTGGTTAGGTATGTGTTGGCGAAGTTGAAGTTGGAGGCCGAGAGCCGGTTTCGAGCATTGCTACCGTACTAAAATATTGTTCGCCGTGGGTGGCTTTATGGCCTTGGCTGATCTAAGACCCTTTCCGATTCCTTCCCTTGTCAGATAGGGACTTATCGATAGCTCCGCTGCAGTCTATACTTCTATAGCTGTAGCTTGACTTCTATAGCTATAGCTTAACTTCCACCTATGGGTCCTGGGGTTCAGTGGAGAGATACGCTCACATCCGAGGAGAGGATCGACTCGTGGTTCACGTTCGAATGGAACTGAATTTATCTCCCGCCTGCTGGAAGTCGATTCTAGTCACCTTGACGGGTCGACTGCCTTCATGCACTGATGTTTCTCTAAACTACCTTCAGTTAGTATAAATGAATTTTTCGTGTTGCATTATTCAATGGAACGAAGAAACCGACCTCACAGTACCTTTTCACCTTTACTAGAATATCTTGTTTTCATGGGACGGGCTCCACCTCGTGTTAAATAAAAGTCATATAAAACGCCTTATATTTCGTTTAATTTTGCTTGCGCAGATTTCAGAATCGGCTTACTTGATCGGACATTCTTTCGCTCTTTAGCATAATTAATATCCTTGCGTTTGATTTTTGGTGCTATAAGGACGGTTTCCTTGTTCTACACCACATATACCAACATAGAATCATGATTTGCAGAATATTTATGATCTCTTCGAATGTCTCAGAATATCTTAGAGTTATCAAGGAAGCAAAGATGATATTTTAAATCTTTTCTATAAATTCCGTAAATAGGAGGAGCAGTACAAGTAAGAGTGGTTGTAGTAAAATAGGATGAGCCACACTAGTGGCATAGACAAAGTAGGAGGATCTGCACTAGTAAGTAGATGTGATAACGTAGGAGGAGCTACAAAAGTCGACGAAGTTGAATGGGAGAAGCTTAACGAGTGGAATGAGTAAAGTAGGAAATGCAACACTAATGAGAGTGGGGATAGAGAAGGGACAATACGAATGGGAGTGTTAAAATGGGAGAAGTGATACAAATGGGAGGGTTGAAGCAGGAGGATCTACAAGAATAGAAGGGGTAATGTAGGAGATACGATCAAATGGATTTATCTACAGAATATATTAGTGTAATTATAAAATCACGAATTAGATTATCAATCTTTTCTATAAATGCCGTAAATATTTGCTTTTTTGCGTTGATCGAGAGCTACCGGCAGCAATTTGACTCCCCAGGAGGTTTGTTTGATTGCATGTCTTTGAGTGTATGATCTACGAAGCCAATTTAATTCCGAAGAGGAACCTTTAATATGCAAATCGACCTTGGGAAGAACTTCGATTTTATAACCAGGTCAAGACGAATCTTGCAAATTAAATTATGTTGATTAAGGTCAGATATCAACTTTACTAGAATCCATTGATGATTTTTTCTCTTGATTCAACTCTGCTTGATTAGCTGTATGATTCCTATCAGTAGTCTGACAAATGAGGGACCACCTCTGTGATGAGAAAAACCAGTAGCCAAGTGGAATCTCGGATCTGTTCGGATCAAGATGACTAGTGGTGGTTCTTAACGAGTTCAATGCAGTCCTAGGCTGAAATGCATGGCTACCGGTTGCCGCGGCCTTGCGTTTCACGAATGGATTAAAGTGATTTAAGTCGACAAATAGCAGCTGCCTTATGAAATCATTGGGCTATCTAGTATCGCGACTAGCTGGAGCCTTTTCTAACTGCATGCAACCTTGGTTTGGTAGAACGTGCAAGCAATCCGTTCCTTAGCGAGTCGCAGCTATCGCCAACAGATTAAGGTGATTTACACCGCCGCCGTTCCGTTAAGGCGCTTAATTCTGCATCGACATCTGCAAACAAAACTGGATGCAAACCTGAAGAAACCAAAAATGTTAGAAAGGAAAAGCTTGGTCAGCGAATGAGATATTTTAAATGAAGAATGAAAATTTTGCAGAGTGCAGTTCAATGGCACTGAGTACGTGTGCAAACTATCATGCGAGATCGAGTCCCAACTAACTGGCGAATCCAGTCTCTTAGATGAGGTGGGTGAGGGGAAAGGCTCTTAAGACATCAAAGTGCCCGACAAGTGGACCCTCGTAAGTCCGGTAGTTCGACGACCCCCGCTTTCAAGGTTGGCCCTCTTCTTCATTTAAAGCAATTCTAACCATCTTTCTTATTTTAAATTCAAATTAAAGAAGAAACTGAACCCCGAGGAACATAATATTTCCTAATGCACATTTCTCTTGGTTCGTGTACCGGAGACACTAAATACCACTAAAAGCTATAAAATACTCTCACGTAATCTGGAGACAATGTTTAACGATAATCATCCTGTGCAGGAATATCGGCCAGGCTTGACAGTTTACGCGTAGTCCGGTATGTCGAGCCTGGTATTTATTTCTGTTGGACTCAGACAGCTTAATAAATTCGAAGGATATTACTGGAGTCGTATAGCGTAGACCAGGAATTTTCACGCTCCGACGAGCTCGAGCTTATTGTGCATTGGTTCCTTTGTATAATAATAGTGGTCCAAAGATACGCTCATTGTTGACTTGTCACTTGTGGACTACCGTCTTACCTTCTTTTTGTCACCGAAACGATCCTCATGATTCAGTCGACTGTCTCGTAAATTTTACTCTCTGGAAGTTTAATAGTGCGTTATAAACATGAACAAATTGTTAGATTTCATTTTTTTTTTATCTGAAATAGGAGTCAGAATACTTATGAAACTTTTAAGGGATTGTTTTAATTTATGATGATTGGATTAAAGAAGTCGAGTATCTATTAAATCTGGATTTAACCAATTTTAAAAAGGCAATTTGACGTTCCATGTTTGGAACCAGTAAGTTATTTCATTTGCTGCATAAGCAGAACACTAGGTTTATCATTATTCTACGCATGTCACTTAAAAATTGTAAAATAATGGCTATTCTTTATCGGTACGAATCGATTTAGCATTTAATGAAGCGTTGAGAAAACACATACTGAGATTGCTATGAGATTAATCAAGGTGATTTTTAACATTCAAGGAATCCTATCGTAAACAGTAATATTGACCATAAAAGTTACTTTTGTCATAAAAAGTAATATTGCACACCAAAAAAATTCTAATATAAAAAGTAATTTTAGAGCTAAAAATCATTTTTGACTTAAAAAGTACTTCTTAGCATATGTTCACTTTTTGTCGTCAAATTACTTTTAAAACCATCCGACTTTCCTCCAATAATAAGGAATCTTTGCAAAAAAAAAGAAATTCTGCCACATAAAATAATTTTGGGAATTAAAAGTCCTTTTCTTCATTAACAGTAATATTTGTCGTAAAAGATAATTTGGGGAAAAAAGGGAAAAATTAGAAAAAGATAAATAAAACCAATTGACAAGGGTGATTTGGTGATCCATGTTTGTATAAAGTGCGTTATTTCATCTGTTGCATAAAACACAACACTAGCTTTATCATTCCTGACTTTGAGAGGCACATCGATTTGACTCGTAACGAAGATCGATGGGTTGTATAGTTAAAAGTGGAACGGTAAATCACGCTTGCAATTTTTCCACTTTCCTGGAACCTTATTTCTGCGGAAGTTCCTACACGTTAGAAAAAAAATCGATTTCGCCAATGCCTTCTCAGGGCGTTTATTGCGGAAAACTAGGTGAAGTCGTTCTGAATTTATTCAGGTTGTTAAGCTAAGTTTATGTGTTACATTTTCTCGACGAAGGTTAGCTCCTTTAGATTCGATATTCAATTCCAGTTAATAAATCAGTCAGTCGTTTCTTCATTGATTTACTTTATTTTGACACCGTGACTTTCTCTAGTCTTTGGCAGCACTTTTTTTATTGAAGATTAATTCGCGATTAAGTCTACGATTTGATGAAATCAACGGTGACGATCTTTGATGAAATCGAGAGTCGCTGAACCGTTGGCAAATTGAACGGTTTCTTCGTTCAAGGTTGATGATTTCTTAGCAGAATCATTACAAAATAACATCATCTACAAGGTATCTTGAGAAGATGTATCAACTTCTCGTAAGACGTGATTAAATTATTTCACTTTCGATTTTCGATAGCGAAGGTGGATAGAATTATTATCTTTGAAGTTAATGATCTTTGCGATTGCGCTAATTCCCATAAAGTGAAATCCCTTCTTATTTTAAGCAATTCACGGGCAATCTGGCTCGTGATTGAGATAATCAAGGCGAGGAGAATTTGCAAGTGGGATTATCTGAGATTCACGAGGCTCGTTGACTTTCTCTCGATTTTCCATGAACGTAACGAGATTTTGCAAGAGTGATGTACCATGAAGCTCGATGAAGTATCATACTACTTGCTATGATCGCATGATACTATGATTCTGTCACAAGAGGAGGATCACGAAGTCAACGGTGACGACGAGCCACGTGACCGCTTATTAATAACAATCTTTTCCCCCCTCGTTTCTTTCCTCCTCGCTCCGTGACGCTGAAAGCCGAGGTTAATAACCATTGTGAGCGTCACGCCATCGGACGATCGGTTAAGGTCTCGGCTTGGCACTAACCTGAGCCAAGAAGGCGAAATTCCGATATAATGGAAATGACCTACGACTCGGTGACGTAACCACTTCCTAGATTCATAACACGTCTTCAGCAGTAAAAAAACCGCAAGCCCCCAAACATCTCACTTTTTTAACATCCAAACAAATAAAATACCATTAGGTCTCCCTGCCAAAAAAATTAGAACCACCAATTACCCTCCTATCCAACCCCCTATTTTATTGCCAAGCAATGATTACACCAGCAAGCTTGTCCTTTCAATATCTTTTCTATGTTACAAAAAATCAAAAACATCAGTAAGCCTTCGCATCACTCACTTTTCGAAAAGCCATACTATTTAAAATATCAGGAGTCCCCTTATGTAACCCCTTGTTTCAGCTTTCTTCCCTTCAAAAACCTGCTCCAACAACCAAACTATTCCCAAAATACCAGTAACTGTCTCCTTTTACCCTCGGTTCCAATTGCCCAACATTTAAAAGTACCAGTACCGTTTCATTCTACCCCTGTTTTACCAAATGGTAAAAACACCTGTAATTATCTCATTTTTATCTGTTTGGAAACTCAGCCAAGGGGTTGAAAAAGGGAATAAATTAATGTTTTTGATTGTATGCCGATTTGAAAATTGAGTTGGACTGGGGCTTACTGCCATTTTAATTGTTTGGGCGTTAAAGCCGACAGTTGAATAAGAGGCCTATTGATGTTTTTATAATAGTATGACGGTTAGAAAAGTGATTTTAATTTGATTTTTTAATTGCTTAAAAATAGAAATATGAAGTTAAAAATGAGACTTACTGGCATTTTAATTGTTTTTTGTGTACAAAAAGTTGATGGATTAAGAGCGTTATTACATTTTTGAATAGTTTGTTAGTTGGAAAGGGGGGTTAAAGAGGATGAGTACTGGTCTTTTAATTGCGTAGGTAGTAAAGGAGGTTTGAATAAGATGATTACTGGTCGTTATGACAATCTTTTAGGGTGCGCAAAGAAATCCATTTTTGTCGTACTCACTTTTTTTCGTATCTTGCGTTGTTTGGCTGATAATGCTAATTTTCGTTTCTTTTTTTAGATTTTGAAAATGCTATAGCACTGAATTTTTTTTATTGTTAATATTGTTTTTTGCGAATAAAATAAAAACTACACGCCCTATCAAAAAGTGATTCAAAACAAATTTGTAGATCATTTTTGGCTACACAATTTTTGTCTACACATATTTTTTTGTACCTTGTATAGTTGACCGCAAAATGGAATATTTTCTTTTTTATTATTTTTTCTGCGATCAAAATTTGAACTTTCGATTTTTCGAAGAAGTTCAAAAAGTTATTATGATATTCTTTCAGGGCTTTAAAAAACCAACGTCTTACCCCTCTTGACTTTGTTTTGATATCGTACGTTGTTTGGCTTAAAATGTTCATTTTCGTTTGTTTTTTTGGATTTTGAAACTGCTATAACTCCGGTAATTTTTTTTCATCGAAAAAAGTAATTGTGATAAATTGTTAGTCTTTTCGAGTACACAGAAATTTCAAATCTTGAAAAAAGGGGTATTAAAAATTTTCAAAATGTACTCACTTTTTGAATTTTTATCCAAAATGTCTGGCAAACGAATTTGACCTTCAGACATACATACATACAGACATACAGACAGAAAAATTTGTAAAACCCTGTTTTTTGGGTTCAGGGGGTCTCAAAACGTAGACATTTGACAAAAACCGGTGGGGGGGGGGGGTAAAATGTTACAAAAATCTAATACCTTCTCTAGATGAGAATGTAAAACTACCTGAAAGCCTTTTATGTAACCCTCTGCTTCAACATCCAAATAATAATTGAATATTTATACAGACTGTGCTGTACGATAGCGAGACTTGGACCTACCAAGAAAAGGATAATTCGTGAAGATAGTTTGGACATGTTGAGAGAATGAAAGATAAATGACTAACGAAACAAGTGGCCTTTATTCGAAGAGACATAAGAAGCCATAAAAGCATAAGATCTTGCATGAGAAAATGCATGGACGTGAAGGTATGTCAGGACAGAAAAGGGTGGCGATAAATAGTTAATAAGAAATGCAGAAGATGAGAGATTGATTGATAAGCAAAGCGGGTGGGAGCAGCGTTTTGGAATAAACTTGTTATTTAAATAAGTAATACGGACATTCCAGATCAATTTAAAAATCTATATATCTCCTTCCCCACATTACTTCCTTCCTCGCCAAATGAATCACGCTTACTCCAAAAGAGAAATGGCTTAATGGTGTAATAATAATAGGCCCCCTTTCCCTCTAAAAGTGAATTTTCCAACTCCAAGCTAATTAGAAACACCAGTAAGATCCCTCCGCAAATGAATTTTCCAATCCCTCAATAATTAGAAGCATAGTTAAACCCTGTCGCCAATCACTTTCCAACGATTTAGCAGCATAACGACTTCCTTGAATCTTCATACATCACCACCAGCCCTCGATATTCTCATCCAGAATAGTTGTCATAAACTAATCATCAGAATTATAGCCATAATGACAGAGAAAAATATATTTACTGCTATGAGAGAAAAAATCCCATGGAGTCTCTTGCTGTCGCAAAGAAAAAAAAAACTTAATGAAAGATGCAGATTGGTCACTGCAATTGTGGTTCTTCAGTAGCGACACGCTGGACGCTCTCGGTGCCGCGATTGCGAGCGGTTCACTGCATAGGAACTGCTCGGAACATCCGTTATACGACAACGGTGGGCCATTGTGCGTTGGCCGTGAGCTGTGCGATGCATACTAAGCAGTTCTAGAAAATAAGTTGGCAGTAGCTCGTTTTCGAAGGGAGTACGAGAGGGTCGGAGACTGAATGAAAGAGTCCCATGTGAACCGGATTGCGGCCTTGCATCATCCTTTATTATATACGGACTATTACTATGCAGTTGTACTAGTGTAGAATGTACACAACCTTTCAGTAACAGTTACTTGTAATAAATAGCATTAATCATCTCTTGGACTCTAAATCTTTCCCGAACAAGTTACCACCCAATGTAGTTTCACAAAAAACATTTCCTTTAATTTTAAAAGACCTCTTTTTTAGTTCCCATTAATCGAATACGAGAATCTCGAGGAGTGAGGTTTTCCAAATAAGGAGTCGGTAAGAAGTGCATTTGGACAATGTAAGAGGCTATACAATGTAATTGAAGGGACGCTGTTGGAAATGAATTTATTTGCGGGACATGGGCTTGCAGGCGAATCACGCTCAGAGCATGTTTCCTCTTCTGGTAATTGACGTCATTGAAAGGGAAGAAAGAACGAAAGAAAGCAGGCATTGAAGCTCGTTACGTAGCCACTTCGCCCCCACCCGCTCACCAGCCCGATCATTCCTCTTATTTTTCCACTGCGTTTCCTCAAGGTATTCCGGAAACCCTGAGGCCTGGCAAGGAACAATGACCGCGAGGTTATTCATCACGCGCACGCGTTTTCAGATGAACATGACCTCTGACAAGTAGGCGCAAGCTTTTCATTAATAAACCACAACATTCCATATGATGCTAAAATAATTATATCTGCTGAAAATTTATATTGTAAACAAATATGAGTAGAAGAAGCGAAATGAAATTTCAAAACTAATTTGAAAATACGGCTTGAAGCTGAAGAATAAAATCACGGAATGTACGAGTAATTGAACCAGGAAATATCGTTAGAAGTGAAGAATGCTGACACGTGCCGAGATCATTTGCCTTACCCTGCATGCCCAAATGGGAAGAACCGGAGTGTTGACCGGCGTAGGGGTTTAGCTTTAGAGTCTCGGCGGTTATGACCCAGCTCCACCTGCATGTCGGAAAAGATTGGAATTGACGGCCACGGGCGCTCAGATCGTTTCGCGCTTTCTTGTCGTACCAAAGAACGAGTGGCTGACACCGTTGCGCGCCTCTGAAAATTGTTTCCAGACGTGAGCCTCTGCATTTATAGAGAAGAGCTTCACGACTGGCAGAACGAGGACTCGCTTGTCGTGAGTTCTTCCCAGTAACGTTGATGCCCTCGGGGATCGAAATAAATCCTAAATTTCCATCTAAACTAAGAATAATTATTGTCTTCTTTAAAAATATTTCTGCAGTTATTAGATAAAGGATGTTAGACTACTGCACAATATTCGGAGACTAACTACAAAGATGTCGAAAGTAAAGCAGAATAAAGAAAATAACATTTATATTATCAGTGGGCGTCGCTTATTGGAGTTCCTACTTGTCGAGATAACAGGGCGTTCCTAGTTCCAGTGTTTGTAGAGATCTAGTGGTGGTAAGATCCCAGTAGGCAAGCTTGTGAAGATTTAATAAACGGCATGGACAATTGTTTTTTGGGAGGTAGTTCCTAATTGTGGACGTGGCTATAGGAAGGGGATTTTACAGTGGATGTAGCTATGCGGAGTTTTTTGTGGGTATGGTAATATGCGTGATTTATTGGTGATACTAAAGGAGACCCCGCTTTATAGACGCAGCAAGGATAGTATTCCAAAAAATATTTGTCATTGGGCGTGGCTAGGAGGCGCAGCTAATGAGTGTTATTCTGAGGGTGGTTCCAATTTATAGGCGTGAGCAGGATGGTACTCTAAACAAGACTTATTATTGGGCTTTGTTAGGGGACGTAGCTCATATGTGTTACAGTGGGTGGTTTCAATTTATAGTTGAGGGTGTGATGGTTTTTCGAGTAAGCTTTATTACTAGGCTAATGAGTGTAGAAATGGGTGAATTATAATTAAGAGACTATTTATAGGGTTTAATAATAAGTATTACTGGATGTTTTTAACTATTGAAGTAACTACGAAACAAGATTCAAAAGAAGAAAAGGGAATCCGAAAGTAGCAAGCGAAATTGGACGGAGAGAATAGATAAAGATAAATTAAAAACTGCAAACAGGTGGATTCTAAATCTTTCTTCGATGATCCATAAAGTAAAGTATATTCTTAAAGGAATGTGTAACAATCTTAAAAAAATACTAACAAAAGGACTAAGTCTGGTAGAGAGAGCAGTTGGCCTTCTCTATACCTACGCATGTGGCTACGGACATCGGAAGAATCCCGCAGACAATGTTTGTTCTTGTATCGTCGCAGATCCCGCGTTAAAACCAGTCCCTCTTTACAGAGCCTAAGGACTTTATCGAAATATTCAAACGAATATGCAGCCAGCCGACAAGGACGTATCAGCGAGGCGGTGTTTAAAAAAAGTGAAAGAAAAAATTACGCTACAAACTGGTTGGGCTGGTGAACGTGGGCGCCATGACCAAGGCACAATACCTCTAACGAATCGCGAGGTTTTGCTGCGGCCTGCCGAATCTGATCGTAAACCCTTAGGTCAATGGCCCTCAAAAAACCATTGGCTCTTTTCATTACTTAAAAAAATCATGACGATAATATCCCGTAAAAATTTTCTTATGAATCTTCACTTTGATGATGCAGAAAACATTTTTTCCGATATCCAAGAATCGCTGGAAAGCAAGCATGTGGAGGGGAGTGCCAAATAAGGTTGCTCACCCCAGGAACCTTCGAGGCTAAGAAATTGGCCCCCGCAATTTCGCTTATACAGCTTTCTTTGACGCAGTGCTGCTTATCTGAATCGAGAAATCTAAGATGGTGAACTGGGGGGCAGAAGACAAAAAAGGGCCGAATGCGAAGGAAGGATCGCTTGAGCTCGAAACGAGGCTTTTAACGAACGTCAAATTAGGTAGCAACGGGAGATAACTGAGGATATAAGGGAAATTCTTTTGACCCGGTCCCCATTTATATGTATACTCGATCCGATGTGCATCTTTTTATGTTTTACGAGCATTACGTCAAGTATTCACACTTTTTGCACATTGAGACAGATTCATAAAAAAAGACGCAATCAGATTTCATTTTGAAACTGAAAATTTACAAAGATTAAAACTACTAGACATGCCCACTATAGCCGCGCAAATTAGGCCCAAGATGTAAAAACTATAAAAATTTCTACACTTTTAGTTTTTTTTTATCAGGTTGAATACTGATAGTTCCTAATGAGTGTGCCTTCAAAAAACTTCAGGTGCGTGTGACTGACAGCGATTCCAAAGGAATTTCTTGTATATCTGTAAAAAGGCGTTTTTACGGGCCGTGGCTGATAAGGAATCTTAGTGGGAGAAATTATAAGGATGTGTTGATTTCAAAGTGCTGTGGGGAGGAATATTTCCAGTGGGCCAGATCGATGTTGTAGGTAGGAGGTGGTTCCTGATTATGGGAATGGCATATTGGGTGTTGTTATTAAGCGTGTAGTATTGAGAATAACGAATTTGGTTCCAGACTATAGGTGTCTCTAGGTTGGTCCTTTTAGAAAGTATTATTTTTTAGCTCGTTTCTAGGCGTGGCTAATGTGTATTACTTGGGGCGGTTAAAACTTATAGGCGTGGTTAGGCTTGTTTTCCGAGCGATAGTTGTTATTGTGCCTTGCTAGGCGGCGTGGTCAATTGCTATAACTAGGGGTGGTTCCTAATTATAAGTGTGGCAAATTTATAAAACTGAAGGTCCTGTCTAAGAGATGACTATTGTGTAGCCTGTCACGTAGTCTTGTTGAAAGGGTTTTCCAGCATAGGCAAAGCAACTCTAGTTTTATGAGTGGTATGAAAAATTGTTCAGGAAGATATTAGCGAACCGATAGATTGAACATTGTAAAACATAGTGATGATGAATGTGAATCATTGTTTCTATGTTCCTAATGCCAATTGACTGAACGATCCACATATTTCATTTCAGCGATAGAGTCAACGCTCAGCTAACGGTATATGAAACGTCACGCCGATTAATCGTCTTGACCAAAGGAACCTCTGTCATAATCCGATAGCTGCTTTAATCGCTTCCATTGTAATTCTTCGCACGCTGAAAGGAAGTCTGTAAAGGTCGGCATCTCTGTACTGTATAAAATCTGTGAAATAGATTGTTAAAATAACTGCAGCTGTCTCGCGAAACAACACACAATTATTGATTTGTTTACTAAAATTATTAGAGAAAGAATGAAGCTCATTAAAAAATCATTAAAAAAATCCAAGTGGCACTACAAGTGTGTATTGAGATGAAAGAAACTTAATTTTATAATTTTATTTTATTTAATTAACAGATTTATCTGCTATGAACTTCTTTGTTATCCTTGATGATATGTTCTACTTATATGGAATATGTTATTATCTTTTGAAGCAAATTTTCTTTTAACTACAATTTTTCAAATGGGAAATGGATGCATAACTGTGGACTCAATCGCGTTGAACTCGTGCCCAGGTTCGATATGAGTCTAACGGTTTCTAGAGTACGATTCTCCACAGTGTAATGCCAGTCAAATTATATTTCTATCTCGTGGGTCATAGGGCATCGGTAACCGCGAGCAAACTACTTGAATCTGTTGTCTCGATTGCTTTATAGGTATGTTGACTATTTTCCAGTGTTTGCTTGAGGCCTAATAGTTCCTGCGAGCACTGAATGTCGACACAGAAGATTCGCGATCAAGTTTCCTGACAAGCCTTAAAGATATATGTACAGTTTGTTTTTAATACTGGAGAACAAATTGTAATAAATATCCTGCGTGTGTGATATAGCGTCTAGTACAGGGGTCCCCAAAGCTAGATCCTGTATCTGTTAGCGATCCCAGGCCAGTAGGTCGGATCTACTCGACTCTGTCCCAGAACTATCAAAATCCTTTACCTTTTTTGACCCCCTTGGAACCCTTAAACTCGAGACCCTACATTATATTAGAATACTTCACGCTAAAATTGAGAATTACGCAATAAAATGGTCAATCGTGAGTTTTTGTTACTTTAATAGTATTAAATGAAATATTCAATGTAATTATAATCTTTTATACTCACCATTTAAATTAACTAAAAATCAATTTATTTATGGATAATTAAAAATATAATTTTTAAATTACGAATGAAGTTTATCAAAAATATCTCTTAATTTTATTATTATTATAATTACATAAACTATTATATCCTAATAAAACAAAGCAATTTAAAAAATTGTCCTGATATTAAAACGAGAATAAATTTTTAAATCCATAATAATCAATTTTTGAATATCAAATCAAATCTAGCATACAAACAAAAAATAAATAAATAACAATTTAAACCTTGCGGAAAAGATACTTGCCAGACGTTATGTATAGCTTAAACCCTTTAAAACTAACAAATTTGAAACAATCTTATTTGAATGATCAGAAATTTCTACTAATTTACAGCAGTGACTGAATTCCTAACCACAGGCCTAGGACTCATCACTCTATTATACTATTTTACGTTATTGTTAAACAATGACACTATTTTCTACTATTTCGAAAAAATACACTATTTTCAAATGAAAAAATCCAATTTTCCACTAAAATAATGAATTTTCAACGAAATGTATAAACTTTTATTCAAACAGTTTAATTTTCTACTAAAAAGAATAATGTTCTATAAACAAGCTAAATTTTTAACAAAATACATCAAATTTTAACAAAACATCTAAATTTTCAACCAAGAAGAAGAAATTTTTATCAAAAAGGGTGAATTTTTAACAAATTACATAAATTATCTACTAAATAATTTTAACAATTGATGTGATGTTATTCCAAATTTAACTTAATTATTTTTCATGCTATGTTAGCATTACATTTTTTTTAACTAAAAAAATTTCATCTTGAAATAAAAATATATCAATTTTTACCACAACATGGAGGAGGTAACTTTTCATTTGGAATAATTAAATTTCAATAAAATAGAATACAAATTTCTAAAAAATCATTTTAATTATTTAAAAAATGTGTAGTTGAATTTTCTATCCAATGGTTGAATTTTTAGGCCAAAACGACGAATTTTCTTTAAAACAGTTGAGTTTGTAAAAAAAAAGACAAATTTAGTCAAGCATATTAATTCCCCGTTGAACTTTTAACCTACAGATATGAATATTAGATATAAAGTGTAATAGTTGATATTTCAACAACAAAATATTGCAATTAAAAATAAAAAAACAGTTAGATTAAACCAACAAAGATAAAGTTTCAAGAAAATACTTGATTTATAATTTAAAAAATTATTTTCTAACAAAGAAAAGAACCCAATAGATAAATCTTCAACAAAATAGGTAATATTTCTACCCAATTGTTGATTTTTTTAATTAAAAATACGAATTTATACAAAACAGTTAAATTTTCGACCCGAAAAAGCGATTTTTCAGTCTTAACATAGTTTTCGGAAAAAATAAACAACAATTAAAATTTTAAACAATTACAAAATTTTTTTAATGCTTTCAATTTATTTGGATTTATTTATTTTTGCAAAGAAATTGATCAGTTTACAATTGTAAACTTTAAAACCTTAATAGCATCGAATTGAATGTTATTTTTATTTAAAAGTTAAATTTTTTTAATAATCAAATTTTAATCGCTTTAATTAGCTTTGAATTTTTAATGATAATATTTTATATAAGATTTGCATTATTAATGTTGCAAAAATACACTTGGAAACAACTATCCGCAATTATTTAGTTACAAATTTGAATTACATCAAATAAAATCTCTTTTATTACAAGTTCCGTTAAGTTGTACCAGAAAAAAGGGTCCTTCAGGATTAGCTTTCAGAACCGAGCCTTTCCAATCGAGTTTTTTTGTGTGGGGTCATACATTTTATCTCAGTTTCCCGTCGAAAAGAAATTGGTATTATAGATCTTCAAAAAGGTCTTGCGATTCTGGGTCAGGCTGCACCAGTGGATTGTGGAGACCCCTGGACTAGTATATCTCAAAATGGATAAACTGAAAAAATAGAAATATAATACAATCATATATTTTCGTTAAATTCAATATAACTAGTATGAACCGGCTCGAAGGACCAAAAGTAAAAACATCGAAATTGATAAATCAGCTTCAAAGTAAGGACCATGTGGGACAATAAGGAAGTCTTAGGGTGCAGGTTCCTGGTCTTTGTGCAAAACAAGTGACCAAGAAGGTTGACTTGGAGGGTCATCGAACCTCAGGACAGTTCGAATCTTTGACTCTGTCCTGGTGAGTTGAATGCTGCACTCCTCGAGCAGGAAGTCACTTTGAGAACCACCGGTACGAGTAGTAAAAAAACACCATTGCACTTCACCTGCATGGGTGCCTGGACCAGCAAAGAAATTCCCGTTTCGTGCCGAATGTGTCCGGACCGCAAACCGACTGTTAAATACGAGACAAGAAAAGTCCGCGGAGCTTCTTGCCTTAATGGCCAACTGGCAATTTTAAATTTAGTGGGTAGAACAACGGGATCGCTGTTCTGGTACCTTCTGAAAATAAAGCTATTATTTATGAAGAAAGAGAGGGAGGAGACACTCCCTTTAATATCTGGAGGGTATGATGCAATTAGCATAACCAGACTCGATGGGATACTCTGATTGGTTCTTGGTCCAAGAATGTGCGGTTCCAACATCAGTGAATGAACTCTTGTACAATTGTGATAATTTACGGTTGAATGAATTCCAATCTTTATTTGTACAATGTTGGAAACTTGCTACAATGTATTGAATTTATTAGAAGGTAGTTGGGATTTTAGTTGGCAATTGTAGGATGCAGGATATAGGTTCAAGGTGGGTTAATTATGGAGAAAAGGAGAGGCTTGAAAAGTAGTCGTAATCTTTCGAATGGAGCTTTGTAGTTTGCATAATATTTGCATTCTGAGAAGGTAGAATCCTTTGGATACCGCAGTTTGATAAAAGGATCCGAAGTACGAAGAAAGATTGTATTTTAGGAAGGATTTAATTATGCAGCGACGATATTCATGTTCATTGGTTTACATTGTTGCTAATGGTGTTATCGGCTACTTTTTGTGATTCCATTTTAGCCAAGCGCTTAATAGAAATTCCAATATGTATTAGTTCCATATCCAACACACAGACAATCAAAAACTTCGCTAAGCCTCCAACCAACTTATTTTTTGAATCAAAAACGGTTTTTAAAAATAAATTCCACTCTAATTCTATTTTTTTATGTTGAAAAAATATAATCAAATGTAAGCAACGTTTTTACGCCAAGCACAAGTATGCCTACTTTTCATTTCGTTTTATTAATCTCCAAGCAACAAGAAACACTAAAACTCATTTGATGCTAAGATTTCAAAGCAGAAATTCTAAGACCTAGATATTTTTTTCTATTAGAATAGTATTGCTTACTCTTTAGAATTTAATTCGCCGTCAAAATTACGCGACCCTCACTTTGAGCGCTCGCAACTCGTCAAAAAAAAATCGCAGTATAGTCTAGCTGGATACAAATGAAAGCTTAAAGTCTTCAGAAATGAACTATATGTATATTGTTGTTCTAAAAAAATATTAAAGATATTGCTGATGTAAAACTTGCCGAAAAACAAGGTTCTGAAGGATTTTTTTAAGCCTCAACTTTCGAGGCTTCCCAAAACGAGCTGGACGTCTTAAAAAAATCGGAAAAAATTACAGACTATCTATGATCTTAAGATTTTAAGATCTTGTGCTCAAACCTTAATAGTTGTCACGTGATTAAAGCACACTTTAAAAAAAGGTAATTAGATCAATATTTCGCGAAATAATCATTTACAAATATTTGGGAATTTAATGAGAGTGGTTATCTTACAAAAAGTTTTAGAAAAAAAGTATCCATTTCACAATAATAGATACCTCAGGAAGAAGGAAATACCGATTTTCCTGCATTTACGAAGTTTGGAAAACTGCATTGCATTCTAGAAAACTTAAGGAGCATCTGTGAATTTCATCAGATTTTGAAGACGTCCAGTTCGTTTTGGGAAGCCTCGAATGTCGAGGCTTAAAAGGGGGACATCCAAAACCTTGTTTTTCGGTACGTTTTACATCAGCACTATCGTATATATTTTTTTTAGAACAACAATATATATATCGTTCAAATGGGGAGACTTTAGGCTTTCATGTGCATCCGGCTAGAATTTTCTGCGATTTTTTTTTTGATCGAGTTGCGAGCGCTCAAAGTCAGGGTCGCGTACTTTTGACGCCGACTTTAGTTAAGAATTAAACTTTTTGCGGATATTGTGACAAAATACATCAAATTGGAAAGTACTGAGAACTTTCCACAGATATTTGACTTGAAGGAAAGACTATTTGAATAATGTACAACTGAAAGTGTCGTTGGTGCAGGAAATGGAGGTGGTTTGACTGCATCAGGAGGATTAAAATTACATAAGCTGAGAGGCGACGAGATCGGCGCCAGAATGCCAATGGCCTCGTTATCGCGCGTTATCAATTGGTAACGGCCGGTTGCCAGTAACTGTAACTCGATAGATCATAGATCGTACATCATATTCTGGCTGGAAACCTGCTCAAGGGGGATTCTGGGCAGGATGTTCCCATGCTGACGTACAGACCCTTTTTTGCTTTTCACGAGCTACCTGGGAATCAATGTTAAATTGCCAGATGCCCGACGCTTACAATTGCAATCTTAAGATAACCGTTAAGTGGGGTATCAAAGATTCAACGACCTAAGAATGCAGATCATTCAAATTATTATTCAGTCGTTTCTTTAACATGCTTTATATCTATGACTACCTTTTCTAATCAAGAAAATTGTGCAAATCAAGATAAGCGATTGTTGTAGAAAGGTATTTTAGGATCTAAAAGAATTTTTTCAGGGTCTAATTAGAACTCAATTACAGAAATCGTATCGTTTCAATAGAATGTCAAGACGCATTTTATTTTAACAGATATCAAAATATGCCCGAGCTGTTAACCAACTAATAGGCTTGGTCGAGGTATTTGTGAGGTATTGTATTTCAAACGATTAGTTTCACTGGCGATCTAATCATTACTTACAATCCCCTGTGAAATATAATTGTAACCGGAACGTAAGTTTTATGCCTGATAAAGCGGTCGCGATACGTCAACTATACGTTATACTTACGAGTTTGAAATCTTAAACATTGGATAGGTAGACATAAACCATAAGGGAATAAAACCGCGTGTTTATTAGCGATTGTAGTAATAAAAGTCGAGCACATTGCATTTAATAAAACTAAATTACGCAAATAAAATAGAAAATGATGGAAATATTGATTGAAGTTGAACTAATTATGTGAAAGGCTTCTTTAAGTTTCGGATTGATTGTATTAGGTAGATATCCTAAAAAAATTTAAAGAAGGAAATCGAAAGAAAGAAGTTAAATAAGTATTTCCTCAAATTTCGCACGAAAAGCCTGCTCTTTACATAAGGTGAAAGTCTGACGTAATTCTTTCACGGTCAAGGAATTGATAAACATCGCAGAAGGATGATGACTACAAAATGATACCAGAAGATAAAATAACTTCTCTTGAGAGTGCCACTAATCCCCAAAGAAAGAATAATCCCGTTATTTATCGACATGGCGAGTGTATTAACCAATTAATTTTAATTTCAATAAGCACCACTAGGCCTAAGTCGGCATACCGAAAAAATAAATAAAGAAAATAATTCTCCATATTGCCAAGAACCGATAAATCTCTGAAAAGTGATGCTAGCGAATTCGGTATGGGCGTGTCAATGCCATAAAGTTTAAAATACGATATCCCAGTGGTGGACGCGTTAATTGCTACGTGGACGGTTTGGATGAAAGGAGGTTTGATAAATTGCGTTGTTAAGATGCATTCGGGTTGCACAAAAAAAAAAAACAATAATAAGAAAAAGAAATAAAAAAAGAGCAACTGCGAGCTGCTCAGCTGTCCTGCCCTGATCATTTGGGGCTGATAATAAATCGCTGGCCGCAACCAAAGGCGAGTAGTTGTTGGCTGCAAGACACGAGGGTAGTGAACCTAACGAATGTCTACGAAGTTGGTAGGCGTGTTCCGATACCTTGCATGCTTGCCATCCCTAATTCGGAGAAGAACCCGCTGCACTTTCGCGTAATTGTTGCCAAGTCGAGCCTTCGTAAAAATAAATATGGCCGCCGTCGACCATAAATATGGCGCAAGCTTCGGGGAACCCTGCGAAGCTAACAATAAGTTATGTTACGACCAGAGGAGCGTCAACAAACGTCTGACCGCATGCTCTTCTAAATCTTGGAATTCAGCTTAGAAAGGCCTTACAAAGGCGTTGCAAAGTTTCTGCAATGATATTAGAATCCTAGGGGTTCTGAAATAGAATATACATTTTATTTCTGATACTAAAAAATTGCAGATATCAGAACATCTGTTCATGTACCATCTGCAGTATCATATAAATTTTTCCTCAAGGTCATCATAAAGATAATCTCGACCAGTTGAGCCTCTTGTTCGCTCCTTCTACGTTCAAGGTCGAGCGGTGTGAGTTGTAAGAATGAAAAAGGAAGGAAAATAAGTATCCAGTTCTGAAAAAAAGTGCAGCTAATAGCCATCCATAAGCGATGTTTAGGGGCAGGTTAATGGCAAGCGACATCCCTGATCGGTTAGCTTGCTAGGGTCGTATCGTTTCGAGTTCCTTTATACCTGTATAGTTTTATACCTTTATAGCGTTTTCCTTGCTTAATATAAACTGGATTTTATAGCAGAAATCACCATCCTCGCGGTGGTGGGGTACTGCGCTTTCCCAGGTTGTAAGAAGCGAATGAATATATGTACATGTATGAGATTACTCGTTGGGCCTTGCCTAGTTTGCTTACCGATGCTCAGACCAATTTGCTTACGCAACTTGCAAGTCACGCCTTCACCAGGAATCATTATTGGTTTCTAATGGACTAGTAGCGGGATCCTAGAATCGCAAGAAACTGTTAAGTGCACTGGAAAAGCAAAGATTGAATATTCTTCTCTTTAAGGAATCACTGTTATAACTAAACTGCTAGAAAAAGAGTATTTCTGTAGGGTTAACTCTTCTAGAAAATAGTGATATGGATAATTTTAATAGGTGATTCGAAAGCTTACGAAATTCCGTGTTAAGCCCTATTTGAAGAAATTCACATCAGAAATAAGAAATCCAGCGATTGATTGAGTCCAAGGATTGATTGTGATTTCCGTGGGGTATAATTGAAGCGTATCGTGTTTTAGGCAAAACGTTTTGCGCCAAAGCTTTTAATATCGCCAAGAATATTGATGGGACTTCGCTTAATCTTGTTCCATTCTGGGTCCACGAATAAAGAACGATCGTTTATCACACGGAGGTTATGATAGAAACAACGTTGAATGAAGACATTACACTCACGATAGTTCGAAGATACGCCTCTATGCTGTTGCGGTTGAGTCTTGTAAGATACATCCTGTTGCGCCTTGACTATAAGCACATTTCCAAGCAATGGATTTACATTCCAAAAAGTTGACTAAGGGCCTCTTATTATTCATTATGGTAGCCAATTTATAATTTCAAATATCTTCTTATTGTTAGCTCGAGTCGCAGATCCAGCTCCGGGCTGTACTTGCTCTATTCACCCATCCCCATGGATAAAAAGACAATGTTACGAAGACACAATGTATGCTTACTAACCCATCTTTTATGCAAACGTCTGTTGTACAGAATTTTTAGAGTGTTGTTAGTGTATGAAAATTCAAGCTAAAAGCTACCTCAAGTAGCCGCTTTACTTATTTGAAGAAAGTAAGAAACAACAATTATTAAAAAAAAGTATAAATCGATAACAAACATCAGTAAACAATCAGCACATCCTCCCTCGCACCTGTTTTTAATCCCTAAACAATATAAAGCCCATATTTTCTTTCTCAAACATAATTTGTCAGCCTCTAAACAATTTAAAGACTTTACTTGGTCGTTCTCAAACCCAATTTTTCTGCCCCAAACAGTTAATAATACTGTTAAGCTCCTTCTCACTATCCTTTTCAACCTCAAAAAAGTAAAAAGACCAATATATCTGGACATATATTCTATTTTCAGTCCCCGAATAATTAAAAAAATTATTAAGCAACTTCGACTTCACCTTCTTTTCCAATTACTAAACCAAGAAAACGACGATTAAGTACTACCTCAAATCCCATCTTTTGGAACCTTTTTCATACTCAAAATAATCAAAACCACCAGCAAGTGCTGCCTCCAATCTAATTTTTCAGCTTCTAAATAATTAGAAACAACATTTGGTCCCATCAGCATAACTTTCTTATTCAAATGATGAGCAATGAAAGACGCCAACCAGCTTTACCGCTCACTCCATTTTTCAGACCCTAAACACCTAAAAATACTTTTAGCCCAATTTCTTAAATTTTTCTTTCTTATTTTTTAGACCCGAAACAATTAAAAATACTTTTACGCCCCTTTTCTATATTTCGCAACTTCCATACAATAACGAGACTAAAGTCTGGACAATATGCCGAGAACCCCCACTTCTATTGATTGCAACTAGCAGAAAAAATATCTGAGTTGTCTAATGAAAAGCACCTGAAAGCTTAATGTCTTCCGATATTAGTATTCAGTGACCTCAAAGACCAATAGAAATGTTTATCTCGTCTGGTGGATAACTCTTTCTTTTTTTGTACTCGTGTAATTAAGAACAATTTTAGGCCCCCTTGTCACCTTATTTGTCAATCCCCAAACAATAAAAAGACTAGTAAGTTCCATTTTTCAACCCCTAAATAATCACACACTATTTAGCCTTTGATCTGCCTTCTTTTGCATTCTTTAAACAATGAAAACTACCAATAATCCTTGAGGAAATTGAAAGCACCAACTCACAACTTATAATTCCTAGAAAATATAAAACTATCAATCATTGAAAAATATAGTTACATGTTTCAAGAGATACAACACACAAAGTGAATCGATAACAGGAAGTAGGATAAAATCCGTAACCAGAAGCAAGAAACGATTTTCTTACATTCGAGGCGGAGTATGATTACAAATTTTTATTCAGAGCTTTAAGTCACTTTTTTATTATCATTGAAAACGCATTTTTTTCTGACCAATCAGATTCAAGAGATCCTTTCATCTACTTTTCACGCCCCATTCTCACGTGCGAACTTCCTTCTCTCTCAATTCTTCTCTCTTTGCCTACTTTCTCTTGTCTAATGACTCGGAATAATAAAATTTATTGTATTACGAAGTGAGCATTACCTCATCAGCTACATCACCAGATAAAGATTAAGTGTGACATAGAAATGCCGTTTTATCATTGTCAATCGCTGAGTAGAATGACAGGCATTTAATTGATGTGAATGGCCAGAAATATCTATCGATCAGAAATCTTGTAAGAAACCACTTTTTCGATTGCGATTTGATTAAAGGAAGATGGTCCAAAAGGGAAAAATGTTACTCTATCTTTCAAAAGAAAGAAAAAGAAACAAGAGATAGTTCCTTATAATCTCATTGTAGATCTTGTCACTTGAGGCTATAAAGAATTTTTTTTCAGTAAAAGAGGCTACAAAAGAAGAAAGAGTGACACTTTTTGTAAAAGATTCTTTGTCAGTGACCCACATTTTAAAGCCAGCACTTTTTCCAAGCGATTCGAGTGGAAATAATTAAATTCTACCCATCGTAATGCTTCTCATAGAATATGGGTGTTTATAGGAAAAAATTTTTTTAAAGATATTTGAAAACAGATTTTTATTTTCCTTTTGGATTAGTATCTTTTCATTACGCTGATATTCAAAATGTGACTGTTATTATTATCTGGTAAAAAATCTCTTTCGCCATTCTTTTGTAAACCTTGATCCGTCTCTATTGATTCCGTTACAGATTCGTGGAACGATGGAATGCTGCCTTGGAAAGAAACCTTTTGTCATCTTCAGGTGTGCTGCTGAACCGGTGGTGTAGGATTTCGTAAGTAGATCAAATATCTTAATATCAAAAGATAATTTATGAAAGAAATGACACCCGTCTAGATGTGAATTTCATTGTAATATTTTTTCTCTCTCACGAAAGATTAGTTGTGAATTTATTGAGCTGTAAAGCAGACCAAGATGACACGAATATTGTTGGAAATTACTCTAAAAGACCGGCTTTAAGGAAAACTAGAAAATATTTTCGGAAAATAGTATTGTTAAGCTGATTAACCTTATTTGACGTCAAGTAAATTCCTCTTCTAAGTGAATCGCTAAAAAAAATTTTAAACACCTGGCAAGAAAAGTTGCAAAATTTTACATTGTATAACAAACAAGTAATTTGAATACTACAAGCCGGCTTGAAAGGTATCTCGATCTAGCCTCTTGTGATGACTGTATCCTACAAAACTAGACGAAGATGAGAGATATCATTGAGAGTCACTCCCTCATTGAGATACTACAGTACTATACTAGTTGCGTAGGTAGATATAGCATGCCTGCAAAAGGATTCAGTAGCTCTACTTTTTATCATGGTATCTGCTCACCGTAAGCGGGTAATCGCTCACTTGCGGGTGGTACCTGATCCTGTATTTGGTTTCGCAGAGAAATAGGTACATGAGTAGATCGATGTTATCTCTCCCCTGCATAGCAAACATAACCCAGATCCGGGGAAGGGAAAGTAATCTGAGTTTGGTTTAGAGTTTAAATAAACATGAGCTGCTAGACGTTCATAAAAGATGACCATTTTCCCTTTCTTTGTCATATTTTCCTTCTACGACTTATTCTCCAAAATTTCCATATAGAATTATTTCAAGTCAATTATCATTCTAAATGAATCATTCCGAGCAGGTATTTATACTTCTGTATGTTTTACTTCGAGCAATATGTGGCTCGTAAACAACTTTAATGGGACAGCGTATAAATGCCAGGCGTATTTAAACGCATAATAAAGTCAGACGACATAAATGCTAATGAGTATTATTTCTCAAAATATTTATTTGAAAATTAATTTAAATTCACGTATGTAATGTGAAGGAAAATGAATTCGGAAATAATTGACCTACAGGATCAGGTATCAGAGATTCAAAAACAAATACTTTTGAACAAATGGACACGACTGCAGAAATTCATGATGAAGTGAAAAACATTTGTATAAGAGTTATGAAACTCTCGATTGGGAATTGAAGGAATATCAAAATATGGGATCTCTCTCTCGAGTCTTTGATAATAAAAAACACCAGTTGATTCTTAGAGGATTAAGGGTGTGAGGGGCGGGAGATTTGCAATTTAATTTGCATATTAAAACATGGCTCGTCGATCGGTGGACCGGGCTGCGAAATATGATAGTCCGACCACATGCGCAGCCGTCGTATTAAGGTTGTGAAGGTGAGTTACACGACCGCAAGGCAAGCCGACGGCCATAATATTGTTCACGCATGCCGATCTTGAAATATGCACCCGCGGACCAAGATTACCAACCACGATAGATAACGTTATCTCGATTTATCCGAACCCTTCAATTATCCTTTCCAAGACACTGTCAATATTTGCACAGATAAGATAATCGAGTCAAATCATAAAATTGTTATAAAGAAAAGTGGTTACTTAAATCCAAAGGACCCCGCAAAATTTACATTAAAATCCGTCAAATTGTCAAATTGTCTAATTGGCTGAAATTGCAATATAATGTACTTCACAGCCTCCTGATAACAAAATCCTAATGGGTACTAGTCCAAAAAATCAAAGTTTTCGAGATAAGTGGAGCTGAACGAGAAAAATATGACCATAAGCGTATCTAATGTCCCGCTTGAAACTTGAAGATGAGGTGCTGATTTTTCAATAAACTGTGATCAACACAATCATTGGCGATACCAGAAACACTGGTAAGACTAGTCCAGCTAATAAGGGCAAAAAAATGGCGCTGCCCTGGTAGTAATAGGCGAAATCATGGCGCTGTCCTGGCAATGTGAAGATTTTTAAAAATAATCAAGGAAAAAGACATTCTGGAGTACCAAAGATACTTTGTAGTTCAGATAGTTAAGACAAGACTATAGGTCAGGCCAACCAATAAAGGCAAGACATGTTATTAATCTAGACAGTTAAGACAAGACTATAAATCAGTGTTGCCTTTTTTATTTTGACTCATTTATAGTCTTGTCTTAACTGACCGGGCTAATAACATGTTTTGCCTTTGTTCGCTGGACTGATTTATAGTCTGGTCTTAACCGACTAGACTAATAAGATGTTTTGCCTTTGTTCGCTGGACTGATTTATAGTCTTGCCTTAAACGACTGGACTAATAACATGTTTTGCCTTTGTTGGTTGGACTGATCTATAGTCTTGTCTTAACTGACTGGACTGCAAACATGTCTTGCCTTTGTTGATTGGACTGATCTATAGTCTTGTCTTAACCAGCTGGACTGCTAACATGTCTTGCCTTTGTTGGTTGGACTGATCTATAGTCTTGTCTTAACTGACTGGACTGCTAACATGTCTTGCCTTTGTTGGTTGGACTTATTTATAGCCTTGTCTTAACCGACTCGACTAATAACATGTCTTGCGTTTAATGGTTGGACTGACCTATATTCTTGTCTTAATTATCTGGACTACAAAATATCTTTGGTAGTCCAGCGTGTCTTTTGCCTTGATTATTTAAAAAATTTCTTCACATTGCCAGGTCAGCCTTTAGTAGCTGGACTGGCTTTTCCTTTCATAATTGGACTATATACAGTGTTGTATTCATTGAGTGAATTGTTTTCCACGTTTAATATTTCGAATAGTATTTACATTGCCAGGACAATGCCATTTTGTTGCCTTTATTAGCTGTATTGGCCTTACCAGTGTTTCTAGTATTGTCAGTGATTGTGTTAATCACAGTTTATTGAAAAATCTGCACCTTATTTTCAAGTCTCAAGCGGGACATAAGATTTGCTTGTGGGCGGGATTTTAATGTAAATTGTGCGGTATCCTTCATATGCCACATCAATATTTGATTATATATTATGTTCTACAAATAATTCATAATGTGGCAAGAGCACGCTAGAATAATGATAGGACATTAAAATAAAATTATTGCCCTACAAAATAATGAAGGGCGTCTTGAGAAATAAGTCTCAAACGATTAGCATGAGAATGGAAATAAAAAAGATCGATCTTTAAAGACATTATCGTATTCGCAAGATAGTACTGAAGTGTCTCACGGTCGTAGGCGGAAACGGAAGTACGAGATTCTTTTCTGCTTTCCTTCAATTCCGCTAAGGGTGAGGCGAAAGACGAACATGGAACGCCAGACGAGGATAATCACATAGACAGTCATTCATAGAGCGAAATGTGCAAGTGAAGACGGGATATGGTGAACCGTCGAAGAAAACACCTTGCTTCCCCATAGTTCTCCGTTATTATCGCTGTTTAAGCCGTTAATATTAATGGACGTAGCGTACGGCACTGCGTCGAGCCTCACCCGCCTCATCGCTGTAATTGAATAAACGCAGCTGTGCATACGACGAGCTCATAAAATGATAATACCACGCAGAGAACCAACCAATCGTTTTCCAATTCAAAAATTGACCTACCTGATTTAAAAAAGTATTGTTCCTGTTCATTATATTAAAAAAGAAAACCTAGTCATAATATTCTGGAGGAATTTAAAACCCAAGACTGACCTAGGCTTTGCTTCATCCAACAAAAAAAGGTAGACCTTAAAAAGGAGAGATACCCGGAAGACCACAACAAAACATTCTATTCTGCATTATAATCAATCTTCCAGGACTGATTTATTTATCTTTTTTGATGAAGGCAGATTCTAGAAATGGGATTCGCTCTATCCGAGACACAGCTGGATTAAATTCTAGGCCTTTGATGACGGTCATCCTCGCCTTCTTCTCACTCTTCCTTTTTTCGTCTGGTGAAATAATGCGAATTACAACACACTCAAGTCTCACAAACGTGTTATTTGAATAATACCCTCGCTTCTGACTGAAAATCGGTTATCTGATTGGAATAGTAAATTACAGGTAAAGGGCAACCTTCTTCAAGTTTTCACTTACCGTGTTTGCTGCATTCTCAAATTAATGAAAATATTGCATTCATCTTTTCATCAACTTTCTCCTAATTTTGATCATAGATAGAAAAAGGAAGGAGCATGCATCTTTCACATACGTTACTTTATTTATGTACACGGGAAAATACAATCACTTACAACCTCACATTGCAAAGTTCAACTTCAATTCTTAATAAAAATTTCGAAGTTGTAAAAAATTCTCACAGAAAAATTAAGAATCCCCTCTGTTAGAAGACACTTTCCGCGTTTCTTGAAGGCGTGCGCGCGCGCTCTCTCTCTCTCTCTTTGCATTTTATTTCTCGCGCTTAAAGCAAGCAATCCACCTATACGTTATCCCACGAAGTTGTATGTTCCAGGAATCGTTTGGACTGATTCCAAGTAAGTCCGAAGTGTAATCACACGTTTAGCGTCAATCGTAAGCGTCACGCAATGTGCCAACCGGCACGCAGAAGACGATCGCAAAACTTAAAACCCTTTGGAGCATGACGATTTAAATGATTAATCATTGTAAAATGTCGCCTTTTGATAGTGGCTTAATCATTTTCCTGTTTCCGTGATGACCTTGACTCTTGACCAACGGACGCTAATTTTTTCCATTCACTGATTCGCTTCCTGCATATCATGGAAGTTTCCTTTAAGCGCAACTACTGTACAGATAGGATTGTTCTAACGATTACTCAATTACTCAATGATCCCCGACTGATTATTCTGGCCAAGATTCAGGAAAAACGCTGTTTGGCCCAGGCTTGATCTTGATTTTTAGCAGACGGTATTGTAAATACCTTCTTCATCATCGAAGCTTCCAAAAAGGTCAGAGATTTTAGAATGCGAGGCGAGTTCCACGTAACCCCGGTCCTTTTCTCTAGTGCCACTCCCTCCTGGAGGCGGAGGCTTCTCTTGCGGGATTTTCAAGTAGCGACTATCCTCCGTGGGTTCGCAAATCTCGGCGTAAATCTCCTCCGGTTTTGTTGGAGGGGCCGGAGGAAGAGGAGTGAGACTGTCTCTGACCTTGGAGTAAGGCGGGTCGAGATCAGAAGATTGGGTCTGCATTTCAAGGACGCTCGTGGACACCGACCTCTGGACTTGATGCCTCGAGGAAGCACCCATTGGTACCAAAGAGGTGGCTTCCGATTCTAAACTCGCATATTTCTCCGGAGATCTCATACCGATTTCTGGACGAACCGCAAAAGTGAAGGAGGCAGACTTCTTGGCGGGGTTTCGACTTCTTCCTCCGTGCGTGATTCTCGTGATCTTCTCAAGGAATCTCGTGCTGGAATTATTACTGGCACTGCGGCTGTTGCTTCTATCTCGGATTGTTGTCTTCTTTATGTGTTCCAAACTTTCCCTTAGACTTTGCAAAATAGGCTTCGTTTCGGATTTAGACTTAATTCCCTTCAGGTGAAGTTCCTTTAGCTGTGGTACACCGGAATTGGCATGTGGAGTCGCAACTCGTGGTTCTGTGGCTCTTTGATCAAGTGCCCTTCTGCAAATTAAAAATGAATTTGGGTTTTTTGTGAAAGCAACAGGTAAAGATAGAGAAATTATGCCTAAGTTTATTAACCTGCATGCCGAAAGTAACCTCTGCATCTTTGGGGAAGACAAGAGCCTAGCTTCAGAAGGGCATCCTAACCGTGCTCTTTTGACCCTAGGTGCTGTTGGGCCGGTTGCAACCAGTTCGAGAAGTTCGGGAATCGTAGAGTTCGGGGTGGGCCTCTCTGGCACTAAGGGCACGGCACAACCCAATACTATCGGACCTTTAGTTGCAGTCTCCAGCTGCATTAAACCGCTATAGTCTCGGGGAAGAGGTACTGGAAGTGGACCTGCCACTAGACGAACCTGGAAGCAGATTTGAAACAAGTAGGCCTTGCCAGTTGGGATAACTTAATCTTTAGATAAACTGAGTTACACTTTTAAAGAAATTTGAATGAATAAAAAAGAGAATTAGGATCTTACCCTGAGAGGAAGTTCCCTCTTGGCGAGTTGGTGAACCCTGTAAAGGACGGCATCGCTTCCAGTGTCGAGACTTCCGGTTTGGCAGGTGGCGTAAAATTCCCCCCTTGATGTCAGAGGCGCGAAAAGCTCGTGCCCATGGGAATCCAGACATTGGGCGTACTGATCTCTTTCCAATGACCTAGAACTCTTGCCTTCGTGGATGCCAGCGATGACACCAGAAATCCCTGAGGTTGTTGGAGCCCGTCGCGTGTCTTGGAACACGGCAGTGAGGCGTAGAACTTCACCGGCCCTGACCGTTGTCTTCGTGTAATGAGCTCTCAGATTACCGTTTTCTGCGACAAAATGACAACAGTGCCTTTCTTAATAGTTTTCGACAAACGGGTTTCGAGATATTTCATCTTCGCCATGCCACTTAATTCGAATAAGTGAATAATTCAATGACTTACGTACGTTGACCTATCGTTTTGTTTGCTATTTTTGAAAAAACGTCAGGAAATTATCCTAGGGAAGAATTGTTATGAACCTCATGTTCATGGAATTACGAAGCACTTTCGCGAAAGTAATTTGCAATGGGAATACTTTATATGTTCTAAGATTCAACCTCGGGGGTTTGCGATTTTCTATTAGAATTGGCTTTTTGTCTAGTTTGAAGAAAAATCGCGCTTTGATGGATTGTAATTTTAACTCTTCATTCCATTCGATCCGGTCGATCCTGTCATTAGGGTAACATAATATTTTCAAATTATACCGACGCGTCCTAGAAACGGGACCATTTCATATCAAGGGACTTACGATCAAGGGACGCGGATCCGATGATCGGTTAAAGGACCAAAGAAGATGATAACCCCTATCCACGCCTATTGAAAAGCCAGACGAGCGTAATAGTTATGGTATGTAATGGGCATAAGGCCGTATCGTAAGAACTCTACACGGCTTTCACCCGGCCGCGTGCCTATTACGTTAAGTTCCTCGCCCACGTTAAAACGCACGAGCCACGGCGACAAAAGGGCGATGGGCAGTTCTGGGCTACGACAAGCGCATTGACATCCGAGTCATGGCCAGTCGCTGCGCCCAAGAACATTTTATGCCTCACCTCATACCTTCAGGGCCGCGTCATCGTTCGGATACATCCTTGTCATATATTATTTCCAAGAAGAATCTCATTTTTGATTCAAGATACGGTGAAAAATTAATAATTTAAATTTAGATATTGGTTTTTTCTTGGTTTTAGATCTATTATGTAAGAATGGTGCTGAAGAAGTGAGCATTGAATTACGCGCCTCTCATTTCACATTTACAGTCCCGTTTACGAGGTCACGGTGCGACAATCCTGACCGAGAATGCTGCGGTCATAAACACTTTATGAAATATTCGATCCCACCCTGGACCCAGACGTTAGCCGCAAGCACTTGCGTTAAAGCTGATTTTTTGCGTGAATCTTATGGTGCAGTTTTGCGGTTTACGCGAGGACGAATGTCGCCGGACACCCCGCCTTGAATGTTGGAAAAAATACGAATTTACAATCGACGCATCTCGTGGGAAAGGTAAATGTCGACACCTGGTGGGTCAAAACGGCGTTAATTAACCTCTCACGAGTTCAGGGTCTTCTCACTTAGAGGCTTTTCGCAAAGAGATCTTCAAGGATTTGCTAACCTATTGAAGAACAAGATAAAAAATGTTCAGTGATGATGAATGCACAATTACCTACCCATTTTAGAATGTGTGAGTGTGTATGCTCGAAGGGGTTTAGTGAGCAGAAAAGCAGGAACGCCGGCCTTGACAAGTGCACCAACTCTACGGTAGACCCTTGCACTTCCGGTACCACTGTTGTTGGATACGACGGAGAACCAACCTGTAACAAAAAGAAAACGTCCTGATTCCGAGTTCACGTTGACAAGCTGTTATTACTAGCACGCGATACAACATTGCAAGACACGCGTTAAGCATTTACTTGAACGCGAGGGCTTTTCGCTTTCTCGGAGAAGTGCGGCAAGTCGTATGTGTGTCGGAACAAGCGCAATGTCATTCGTCTCGTTCACCAATCGCATCGCGATCTTGGAAGAACGCGACAAATGGTACCGTTACGGAGTACTCCAGAACGTGTTCCGGTTATTTAATAGAATGAGAATTTCCAAGAAATGGAAAACTTATCGGATTTACTTTTAATCCAATAATATTAAAAATTAGAATTACGTAGTACTTCTGGCAGTTCAATAGCTTTTTTCACCCCTTAGTGTCCTTAATTATCTTTGAAGTTGTATAAATCTTCTTTAAATACACACGGTGGATTTTTGGTTAGAGAGTTGGAAATATCGTTAAATTTGACTTCGAATGAAATATTTTTGAAGATATTTCGGTGATCTGGTTCTGAAAGATCTTACGAAGAAGAAAGTGAAATTCGAATTTTTGCTTCTTTATCATCGTTTAACAAAATTATTGGACAATATAAGTTCAGTCGCGCACGTTTGACATTTATGTCTTTCTCTTCAGATACTTTTGTAAAAGAATAATAAAATAATTTGTGTTCTCAAGCTGTATGTGTCGAGGAATTATCTAACTTTACGCAGAGAAATGTTCTTGTTTTAATTTGGAGGCTTAAGTAATCTATTTTTAAACATAGATTTTAAATTTGCGCCATAGATCTTTGTGCCACTCTTGAATGCGCGGTAGACCTCTATAGTGCCCAAGACAGTTTTATAAATAACTTGGCTACTTAGTAGAGATCTATCGAACTTGAGTGCGCAGTAGTGGAAGATTTGACTACTTTTAGCTCTATCGATACATATAATAAAGTTAGGGACAATTAGCTGCAATCTTAATGTTCTAACTGCGAAGGACACTTTTGCCTTGGGAAATAAAATTCTATGAAACTTGAGGGTGCGTATTAGAGCTTGCTGGAACGTTTGACTGTGCAGTATTATTCACAGTACTTATACCTGTGTATTTGGATTCTATGGCAGCTATACCAGTTGAAGGAGACTCATGAACTCAAATACAAACTTCTTAGTTCTTTAAAAAATGAATTTCTAAATAAGTCTTAGCATCGTCTATATCAACGCCTCTAATAGCCTTTGTTTGTCCCTATAGCTGATCACGACAAACAGTAGAGATAGCGACAATTAACTGCTAAATTAATTTACCGTCTGTGAATTTGTCCCCACACAAGGTCTTGTTTTGCTTTTAAAAAATCTCCTCGTGACCCCTCACAGAGTATTTAATCGGCAAAATGTCTTCTCTTAGGAGCGGAAACGAAGCACCGCAAGAGCCAATTATATCAGTACCCGATTAGCGACTACTGTAATCGTGACCTTATCGACCGAGCACGTAATAAAGAGTGGGTATTCGGCAATCGTGTTTTCACTATCAGCGACAATTATCTTGGACCAATAACTGCTAGGTGTAGACTCGGTGCGCCAGATCCAGTACGTATCTCCTTTTATGTACTAGAGTCTCTGCCCTTCCCTCGATATCGCGTTACATACCTTATAAGTAAAATGTCTTAATTAAAATCGCGGAAGCCCCTGTAGCGGTGAGCTTGGTGATTCTAAAGGCAGATGTATCAAGTCCATAGACATCCAAAGAGTCTTTCGATGGTCACTTTACTTAATTCCAGATAATATTTTAGAATAAAAATCTTTTGAAATATGAGATAGAAACATTAAATTAAGTCTATTCCTGAATCTTTATTGCCGATACTTCATTGTTGAGCAATATCGCTATGAAGGCGGATTTGTGTAAAACCCTTAGGGCTTTTAGTACGAGATTACATTGTATTGCCCGTACACCCGCAGTTTCTCAATAAATTTCTCATCCCCCAATAAAAGTATCATCGGTACCGCGAGTCGGAACTCGTTGTAAATCAATCCAAGATGGCGGAGATATCGCGTATGCCGCGGGAGAGCCGCTTGCTAATCGGTCCTCAGAGTTATACGCCTCCCCTTGTAAATAGTGACGTCGAGAAACGGATGTTTACATTCGACTGTAAATTATCCGTCGAATACCCACGATGCGTACGAACCATGCGCCACGGATTGACGATAAATTATTAATTTAACTTATTGCCCCGACCCACGATCAGGACGTTTTCATGATCGGTAACGTACTAAGGCGCCCAGCGCCCACGGATAGGCGGGTCATTCCTATCAATGCAAATGCAACAAAGATCGAGCTGTCGTCGCCTTTTAGAGCGACTCTATTTCTACCTCGCCATTCTTTACTTCATCCTTATCTTTTACAGCATTCTAAAAATAAGAATAAATTCACCGACTATCCCACCGCTGCTACCATTTATTTCTGAGGAATGGCAATATGATTTGAATACGAAGTCAACGTCGATTGGAGATTAGAGTTCAAGAGATTTGTGACCATGGTAGTGAGACAAAACTCGGTAATTTCATGTTAATGGGGAAACAGTACCGATAACTGTAAGTGGACAAACTCTCTTGGACTAGTGCATTAATGTATATCAAATGGTAGCATACAAGGGCTCCTTATCGTGATTATGTCCCGGTTCCGATCCCGATCCCAGCACGGCTGGTACCTTCGTGGTTGAGTAACGGGTCGGACCGACCCGTGAAGTGTCTGGGGAATCTCACGACTCGACCATTCCCCATAAATAACTACGTAACTCGGATGGCCTTTTTACCTTCCACTCTTTTTTTTTTAAATCGCTGCACCAGTTTGCCTTCCTCAGCTCACCACCCCTCGCCCGCTGGGCTGTAATTAAATGTAGAAACTATCGGCCTCAAAGTGCTGCTTCAATTACGAATCGGCAGTGAAGGAGATATCGCCAACATCATAAATTACCCCATGGGAAAGTTGCATTTCAGCTATTTTAATTATTCCTCTTTGCTCATCCCTGTTTATATTAAAACCTGTTTATTTAAAATAGAATTCAAGTAGAAAAATGGAATGAGTTTATTTATAACATGCATATTTACAGCACTTAAACTAGAAGCGACGAACTTCAGTTGTTCTGAATCCAATTTTGATTATTAAACTTTGAACTGGACAAATATTTATTACCTGGTCGATCTTAATTTAAATTGCATGAATGTTGGTAGCAAATAAGCGCAGTCTGCGCAGTAGATTTCTACGGAGCTCGTGGCTGCGCAGTAGATTTTTGTAGAATTTACAATCACTCAGTAGGTTTGTAAGTATTTAACGCTGCGCAGTATCCTGGAATGGAATCGGTACCAACGTAGAAGAGTTCTAAGATGCTTATAGCTGTGCAGTATAGTTTAATGGTATTTACAGCACGTATTATATGAGGTACGCGGACTTATAATATTTGTACCTATAAGATAAGCGAATTTAATTTAGGAATTTATTAATCAATCCTCCCGATCTTGCTGAACCCCTGGAATTTAGGATCTCAGGTTATTGAGAAACCACTTCGTAATTATTAGCACGATCGTCGATCAACCTGCGACAAGCCCGCTACGCCCTATTAAATAATTCCAAGATCACTCTCTCAGTGATCTACGACATCAGCAATCTTTCACAGCATGATTGCATATTTGGTGATCAAATTTAAGTCTCTTTTAGATTATTGCATAACACCTTTGCCCTCAATAATTTTCAAATAATTTAACTTATATAAAATTTTTTTTTAAACTAAGAGAATCATCACATGAAAGTAATGGTGCTATTAAAATAATAAAATATTAGTATTTGAAAAAGAATTAAAAATCAATTACCAAAGGTCATAAAAAATATATTGGCCTATAAATCAGTCATAAAAATCAGCAAAGTAGAATCATAACAGGTCGAGTCGATCAGCATTTTTAATGTATTTGCGGAAGTAACAAGACATCGGTCGAAACTTTACGCTCGTCTCTCTTTATGGCATGCCAAGCCCAAAAATTCAGATCATAAATCCAATATAATGATCTTGTTGCGTTATGTAACGAATCGAACGACTAGATCTGTCGAGGGCGGTAATCCGACAAGTCATTACCTGTCTACTTGCTAGCCTAGATTTCAACTCTGTTTAGCTTTGTCATTATAACACGATTATTAAAAAAAGATCAAAAAATAAAAATAAAAAAATAAGCAGAAATGAAAAATAACAGTTGGTCCAAAGGTGTTGACGCAATAGGGATACATTATTGAAACGTCAGACTGGACAGATACATGTCATATCGGAAATAATTCAGTGAAGTTTCATATTATCTCATCGATCGTCTATTTTTTCATTCTTGCCTCAGATAGGAATATTAATGGCCTTATGTAACAAGATTATTTCATCCTTTTTTTTTATCTGAATTCACTTTCTTTAATACCATATTAACATGCAGAGAAAACATTTGTAAAATATTTAGGGTCGTTCACGTAATACGTAAGCATTTTTAAGTTTACTTTTAACCTACCAAAGCAGGTTTACACCGAAAAAAAAACTTTTAATGAAGTCAAACATTAACAGCCGGTAAATGAAGAAAAATTATCAACAACGTTAATATTGTAAACATTGTAAATAATTAAATCTTCAAATTTATTCAACAACTTTGTCCAGATTAAAGCTCTTATGTTTTCTCTCGCTTTTCATGTATTTTTTGGTTACCGGCTTTTTCTGTTCTGTCAATTCGACAGTTTCTTACATCATACATCAATTTTAACACCATTTATAACTTAAAGTTTCTGAAATAGTTTAATTTGTAAGTTGCCTTGAAGGTTATTAATTTTTATATTCTCAATCAAAAGTTTGACTAATTTTTTAATGTTTAGTTTTTTATGTTAGCTTTTCGAACCTGATGAAAAAAAATTAAAAATTTACAGATATTATGCTTTTTTTAGAATTATTAAAATTTTACGGGCATGAAGTATGAACTTAATCATTTTTAGAGGTTTCCAGTTTTTTAACTTCACTATGTAAAGACAAGCATTTCATAGGTTTTCTTTTATTGTTAATTAAGTTCGAAAATAATTGAAACATATTTTTTTATTTCAATGTGATACTCGGAAATCTGGAGATACGATTTTTCAAAATTTGGTAATTAATTAAAATCATTTGTTTTCAATCGCTTACTGTAAAAGAAGTTTTGAATAGAAAAAATTATTCTTGTACTGAAAATACGCATTTACCCACAAGCTTTTTAAAATAGTATAACATACCACCTGTTGTTTTTTTCATAATAATATAGTGCATTTTTATAAAGAATTTTATTTATTTTGAACTTGCAACATTTTTTTCAATTTTTTCGCCTTAAAATTTGTGTTCAAGATACTCAAATATGCACGAAAAATTAAAAAATGGAGAAATGAAAACTCCTAGTGTTACTTGGGTAATAAAAATCCGTAACACTTGTAGTTCTTATTTCTCCATTTTTAAATTGTCCCTGCATATCTGAAAAACTCAAACAAAAATTTAAAGGTAAAAAAAGGAGAAAAAATGTTCCAAGTTAAAAATAAATAAAATTGTTTATAAAAATGCACTATAATTGTTATGAAAAAAACAGCAGGTGGTGTGTTATACTATTTTGCAAAGCTTATGGGTAAATGCGTATTTTTAGTACAAGAAAAATTTTTTTTATTCAAAACTTTTTTTACAGTGAGCGAAAAAAAAATGTTTTGCAGAAAAAAAATTTTGATTGTAAATATCCCATGTATAACCCATATATAATTCAAAAATGAAATCCGCTTTGAATCTTGAAAACCCTATTAATATTCTCTAAATCTTATCAAATTGATTTTTAAATCTTTTTGAATATTAGAAAATCACTTCAAATGTTTACAATGTGTTGAAATTCAATAAAATGTTTTGGAAAACCCTGTGAAAATCCATGAAATCTAATTACATTTTCTGAAATTCCAGAATATTTAATGAAATATCTTAAGAGCTTTAGAAATTCCTTCCAATTATTGAAATCCTTGGAATCTTTTAAAATATCTGGAAGCGTTATGGGTCGTTTAAAATCCTTCAAAATCTTCCAAAATTATAGGAAATGCTTTAAGAGTGCACCAAAATTTTTTTATTTTCTTAAAACCGTTAAAATTCTTGAAAATTCTACCATATATTTTACATCTAGGGAAAAATCCTCAGAATAGTTGGAAATACCATAAAATCTTTCCACTACTTTGAAATCCATCAAAACCCCTTCAAATTCTAGAAAAATATATTGAAAATATTTCAAAATATTTGAAAATCTTCGAAATCCTTTTGAAATCTCTCAATGCTTGTAAATTAAAATAATATAAAATTAGTAAATTAGTAAATTAGAAATCTCTTCAAACCCCCTGAAATTTTTTCAATATCATAAATTCTTATGAAATCCTTTCAAATCTTTCAAAATTTAAGAAAATTCTTTAAAACCGAACATTAACTGAAATATTTAAAATCCTACAAAATCCTATTGAAATCATTAAAAATATCCTAAAACCTTTTAAAATCAATGAAATAGTTTTATATCCTTACAAATTTTAGACGATTCTTTGCCATCTCATAACTTTCTCTGCAATATTTGAAAAGCCCTAGAAAATCTCGCAATAGCATTAAACGCCGCCAAATCTTTAAAATCGTTTAAAAGCTTTAAAAATTCCTTTAAATAATCTAAATCCTTTAAAATATAATGATTTCTCTGAATGATATGGGAATCAATTTCAATCCTTTAAATCCCCGGAAATCTTTTAAATAATTGAACTCTAAAAAAAATGGGTAATTAACTTTAAATTTAAATTAACTTTACCTTTAAACATTTTCATCTTAGAAAAGCTCTAATGCTCTCAATATTTTGATTTTCTAGTCAAGTATATAAAATTTATAATAAATCAAAAAAATTTTCACGTATAAAAGTTTTAATTTTTATGACTTAGAAAAATGTTTGATAACCAGGAAATGACAAAAAACTAGTTTTTGTTTTCAGAGGCCACTAATTTTTGTATAAAATTTTCAAACGCCTCTCTAGCAACATTCTTTCGTAATACTTGAAGGGCCCTTTCAAATTAAAAAATTCAAAAGTAACTCATTGATTCACTATTAACCGTTTTAATTGTTATCAAGTTTCGGCGGACATTCATCATAAATGAAAAAATAGGCGGCAGTGTGAATTCGATATTGTTCCTGAAGAGAAGACCCTTTTTAGATTGATTTATAGGCCACGAATTGAATATAAGTTCCTTTGAACGATGAAAGGATTAAGAATTGAATTCGAGGGCCAGGTGATGAATGAAGAGCTAATTGACGGACTCAAAAAATCTCATATCTATGATTGATGGACTGGGGTCATTCACATTTACCCCCTTAAGCAATGAAAATATTTTACTTGTGAAAAAGCAATTTCAAAACAAAAAAGTTAAATTATCCATTTACGCCTTTTTTAATATTTTTACTACCAACATTTTGTTATGGATTTTACAGAAAATATACATTATTATTATATATACATATATATTATATATTATTACAGCGAGAACATTCCAGTAAATTCAATAGGAATAACTTATATTTTCCACTTATTTATATTTATTTAAAATTGCCAGATACTTTTTTTCCTCGACAAAATATCACTTTCCGCTTGTGTAATAATCTGACACTAAATTTTTAAAACTTGTTTGATATTCAGAAAAAAACATATATTTGCAAGGTCTTTCCGGATACACTATTCATCAAGGTAGAATTAAATTCGACTATTTGAGTTGGATTCGAATTTTCTATAAGGCTCCATTTACCGTTTTTTTTCAAAATGTCAAAATGTTCAAAAATCATTTTTTTAGTTGAAGATTCATCATTTTAGTTAAAAAAAATAGTTTAATATATTTTTAAATTATTTTTTTAACTGAAAATTAAACTATTCCGTGTTTGGTTAAACATTTATCTTATCATTCTCTTTGTTGAAAATTTATCTAGGAATTAATCTGAGAATAAAATTATTCTATTTTGTGTAAAAAATTAATCTTTTGTAGTTAAAAATTTATCTTTTTTGTTAAAAGTGTACCTTTTTGGGAGAAAATTCACCTTTTTGCTTCAAACTTCATGAATTTTGTAAAAAATTATTCTTTTTAACAGAAGATTGATTGATTTGGCTTAAATTTCATTTCTTCGCTTAAAAATTAGTTTTTTCACGTTAAAAATTAATTTTTTAATTTATAAATGTAAGTATTGCATTTTTCGTCATTTTTTTCTAGATATTTGATTTGTTTGATTGAAAATTTAATTATTTTGTTAAAAACTTCTCCTTAAGGTTGAAAACGTATTTCTATAATAACAAAAAATGGAACTATCCTATTTTTTGTTCAAAATTTGTCTATTTGGTTAGAAATTTATTTTTTTAGTGAAGATTCTTAAACATTTTGTTAAGAAAAATGTAGCTATTTTGTTTTTGCTATAAAAATGATTGCTTTCAGTTCAAAATTCAATCTTTTTTTATAATTGTCTTTTTTAGTCAAAAATTTAATTATTTTGCTATATAATGCATATTTTGGTTTAGTAAATTCAAATTTAAAAAAAATCGTGTGTATGACTTGAAAACTGAACATATTGGATGAGATTCTTTTTCTTTATTGATTAAAAACATTTTCTTGGTTTAAAATTAAACTCTTTTGTTGAAAATTGGCATTGTGGCTTCACTAAATAGTTTTTTACTTTAAAAAAAAAATTGGTGTTACGAAAATATTAACTATTATAGTTTTTGTTTAGAATTTATTTTTTTAATAAAATATTTATCAGTTTGGTTGACAATTTAATTAACTTCTTAAAAATTCCCTTTTCCATGGTTGAAAATTAGTTAGACACAAATGTGACATTCCCTTCATTTTTGTACTTATATTAAAAAGTTAAAAGATTCAGTCTTTTTCTCGATAAAAAGTAAAGACCCGGTTCTTGGACCAGCTCAAGCCCGAATCACTTTCATTTTCATTATCGGTGAGGTCACCTTCGTTAAGTAAAAGTGAATTCTTTTTGATTTCATCTTACTTTTATTTTCTAAATGCAATTCCAAATTTAATTCTGCATCCTTGCAAAAAGCAGGATGCCCAAGAAAATTAATTTTGAAATTCGCTGAATTTTTCCTGATCCTTTCTTGACATATTTTTCATTATTCCTGTCCATTAACATTCAATTACCAATATTTTTATTTTTTTCATTTTTTAAATAGAATCTTTTATAAGCGGAATAAAACAAGAAAATTTTGGATTACAATTTAAAAATTTCAAATTTATTCATTTAACCAAAAATGATGTCTTTCCTACCATAAAAGCTCAATTTTCTATCCAAATAAATGAATTTTCGACACAAAGATGACTTTCTGTCTAAACACTTGAATTTCAAACAGAATAATTAAGTTTTAAACTAAAAAGTTTAATTCGTAAATAAATATTTAAATTTTCTACCTACAAAATAAATTTTTAACCAAATAGCCAACTATTTACACAAATAAGATTACACTTCAAAGAAATAAATTTTCAACCTAATTGTTGAATTTTCAAACAACAGCAAATTAATTTTTAAACAAATTGTTCAACTTTTAAGCAAAGAGATGATTTTTCAAAAACATGCGTTTGAAATTTTAACCAAATAAATCAATTATTAACCTTAAAAGGTGATTTTGGAACTAAATAATCGGATTTGTAATCGAAAAAGAATAAACTTTCACCAAAAACAGTAACAATTTCAACAAAAAAAAAAAGTTAAATTATCAGTCAAAAGTGATAAATTTTTAAACTAAAGAGACCAATTTTTTATCGAGAAGATTAATTTTCTACCAAACAGATGTACTTTCAACAAATTACGTAATGTTTCAAACAAATGCTTGAAAGTTTCACTAAAAAAATAGGATGAACTTTTAACCATGATTAAAATTTCTTTTGTTTATTTTTCAAAATTTTATTTTTTACTCAACATTTGAAAAAAATAAATTTGCAACAAAAGAGTCAAATTAAAAAAAAATGAATTTCCCAACCGAAGAGACAGTTTTTTAACAAATAAATATTTTTTAGTCAGAAAGGAAAAAAAAAATTATCCAAATTATGAGTTAGTTATATAATAACAGGTTAGATTTTATCCAAGGAAAAACGAATTTAAAAAAGTTAAATATTTAATCAAAGAAATCAAACTTCAGTAAAAAAAATGAATTTTTAACATCAACAAAATAATTTCTAACAAAAAATTAAAGTTTAAGGCAAATACGTGAATTAAAAAAGATGAATTTTTAACAAAGTAGTTTAACTTCCAATCAAGTAATTGAATTTTATAACAAATAAGATGAATTTTTAACCAAATAGATAAATTTTCCATCAAGAAAATTATTTTTCTACTAAAAAAATGAATTTTTATTCAAATACTTAAATTGCCAACAAAATTTTTTAATTTAGAAGCCAAAAAGGCTAATTATCGAAGAAACACTTGAACTTTCAACTAAAAGATATGATTTTTCAAGAAAATAGTTAGTTTTCTACCAAATATGTACATTTTTTCAAGATAATGTAATTTTATACGAAATAGTCGCATTTTCAACGAATAATATAAAAATTGAATTAAAAAGTTAATTTATAGCGAAATAGTTTATTTTTCAAACAAATTGTTGAATTTTGAAGCCAAAAAGACGAATGTTCTACAAGGTACTTGAATTTTATACAAGAAAATAAATTTTTAATTTAAACTATAAATTTTTAACTAAAAATGGAATGGCTGCATGCTTACCTATAAAAATTAATTCCTAACAAAGAACAACGAATTTACAAGGAAATAGCGAAAAATTCAATAAAAATGAAAACAAAAAAATTCAAAATTCAACAAAAAATATAATTTTTTAACCAACAGGATGAAAATACATGAATCATCAGCGAAAAAATAGTTCAACTTTCATAAAAGTAGATCTTTTAACCAAATAATATGACAACTAGTAAATAATATGACAATAATCACAAAATAGTTGTATTTTCAATCAAATAATTAGAATTTTGCAGTCACGATTAGGATTCTTACCAAACGACATGAGATCCGAACCAAAAACATAATATTACATTTTTGAACCAAAAAGAATTGGATTTTTCCATTGGGTTCTATTAACACAGTTCGTATGTAAGCGAAAAAATAAAAAAAGAGGAAAAAGTGTAAGTTTCTTTAAGAACAGTTTTCATCAAATTCGCAAACTATTGGATCCCCCCCCCCCCCTCCTCTCAAATTGGTAAATTAGTTTATGGACAGCCCCTAAGCCATATTAAAATAAATTTTTTAATTTGGTAGATTTTAAAGAGAGACAATAATAAATTTGAGCAATTAAATTAGTTATA
>JAAAKG020168309.1:0-27921 GCA_010014905.2 Druon quercuslanigerum | reverse complement strand
TTATTTGAATTATAGGCGAATTTATTATTTTCCATAGGATTAAGTTCTGTTACCGTATTAGTTCAAGGCAAATCTAATTGGTCGAGAACTTAAGACCCGAACCCTATGTAAAATATTAATTCAATGAATATTTCCAAATCGGGGTCCGTGAAAAGGTACCATTATTCTTGTCGGCCCAATTACTTTAGAGTTGAATTGAAAAGTCAAATCAAACCTAGGCTAATATCCAGAAGTTGTTACCCGGTTTAGCCCGAATACAAGATATCAAGAAACTTCTTCACCTGTTGTGCAAGCGTACCGGTAATGTTTTGCTTCATTTTGTCTTATTTTATATAATTCAAACTAGTACATAACATAATTTTGAGGTTAGATTTTTTTAATTTTGTTCCGAAAATGTTCATACGGGCACGAAATATTGGTTTCCAAACAAAATTTTTTTCCTGGTGCGAACTGACCTGTGCATGCAGGCAGTATACCCTAAAAATCTCAACAAAAAATTTGAGTCTGGCTCTTACTGTCTGGCTCAAGGTAAAAATGAGAATTATGCTATTCTTTTAAAGAAGCGACATTTGTATCAGGTTTCCTCTTAAAATAATTATATTATTTTCCAAGCCGTTTAGAAAGTTATATTATTCCCTATTTTAATTTTCTAAGAAATCGTTAGCTTCTACTCGCGGTACTGTCGCGTTTGCCCAAAAATAGTATAGCCTACAAATTTTATCAAAATAAATATTTACCTATCGCGACAGGCAATTGAAGTTATTGTAACATTAACTTAGGGAAAATTGTGTATTTACGTATGCCATGTTTAAAATATTCTTATTTTAAAAAACTTGAAATATTCCAAATTTACAAAATGCCGGAATAACAATTTGAGTAAAAAATTATCATTTTGTGAGGTCCGCCATTTTGAAAATTATTAAAATTTCAAGTTATTTAAAATTAGGATATTTTAAGCACCACATCTAGATTATCGTACTATGTGAACAATTGATCAATATTATTAACTGATTTTGATAAAATTTCAAAGACATTCTAGGTTTGAAATTCGAACCAGAATCACGAGTAGGAACAAACAATTTAAAAAAAGTTAAGTCTAGTAACAGACACTAGCAGTTGAAAATTGTTATTTCCTTCTATTCTAAATCTTCAGAAGTTTATATTTATTGTTTTTTTTAAAGTTAAAGCTTCTGAAAATCTGAAATTTTAAGTTTTTTTGTGAGCAAAAAATGATAGTTTCACATTAGGATTGATTAGAAATCTTTCTAAAATGAAACAATTAATTAAATTATTCTTAAAAAATCACCAACCCCATTATCTAACCACTTTCTAACTCTCCCAATCATTTTGTAATACTGTCTACGGCCAGCCATATAAATATCATCAGCCAAAAATTTTATACAGTATGAACAATGGTGCCCTATATACAACAAATATTTCTGATTTAGAATAACCATTTTAGGAAATATTGATTACATTTTCCCTTCTTACTTTCTGATCCCTTAATACTGATTATTATTCTATTTTATAGCTCTTTCGACGAATGCTGTTAACTTGAACTTCCGTAACATGAATTTCGAAATAATTAATGAGAACAAAAATCAGGAGATAGATGAGGAAATTTGGACTTTGCCAAAAGAAGAATGGAAAAAGTTGCAAGAAGAATGGATGTCTGAAGACGAACAAAATGAAATAAAGGACGAGACGATACAGCTTAAAGAGAAAAGCACGATAGAAGAAATGTGGAAGAATGATAAATTACGTCAATGGGAGTGGAAACAGAAAGGATCGAGTAGAGAAAATGTCAAAGATTCTAAAACAGAGCCAACTGGAAAATCTGACATTCCACAAACTGTCATTATAATTTTGAAACACAAAGTTAACAAAGTCGCGGTCCGAAAAGTCAAAGATGCCTCCACTCAGACTAATCCAAATAATTGCTTAAAACATCTGCGTTTTGAGATTCCTGATATAACATCCCTTGAAGCTCCAAACGTTCCCATAAAAAAATCAAAATCCTCATCACAGGTGAAACATCGATCTGATTGTAAACTTCCTGATACAACATCACTTGAAGCTCCAAAAGTTACTCTAAAACAATCAGAACCCTCTTCTCGGAAGAATAGTCTCTCCGACTCTAAACTTCCTCATATAGCATCCCTTGAAACTACAAATCCTCTTCTAAACGATTTAAACTCCTCTACCCGGGAGAAACATCGATCCGATTCAAAGCATTCAGATATAACATTCCTTGAAGCTCCAAAGGCTCCTATAAAAAAATCAAACTTTTCGTCCAGGGAGAAAAATCGATCCGACTGTAAACTTCCTCATATAACATTCCTTGAAACAAAAAAGCCGCATCTAAACGAGTCAAACCCCTCTTCCCGAGAGAAACATCGATCCGATTCAAAACTTTCAGATATAACATTCCTTGAAACTTCAAAGGCTCCTCTAAAACAATCAAACTTCTCTCCCCGGGAGAAACATCGATCCGATTCTAAAGTTCCTTATACATCATCCCTTGGAGCTTTAAAGGCTCCTCTAAAGGAAACAAAACACTCTTCCCAGGTGAAACAGCAATCTAATTGTAAATTTTCAGGTATAACATTCCTTGAAACTCCAAAGGTTCCTCTAAACGAATCAAAATACTCTTCCCAGAAGAAAGGTCGATCCGAATGTAAAGTTCCTCATACAGTATCCCTTGAAACTTCAAAGGCTCCTCTAAAGGAATCAAACTCCTCTTCCCGGGAGAAACATCGATCCGATTGTAAACTGCCTCATACAACATCCCTTGGAGCTTTAAAGGTTCCTCTAAAGGAATCAAAACATTCTTCCCGGGCGAAACAGCAATCTAATTGTAAACTTTCAGATGTAATATTCCTTGAAGCTCCAAAGGTTCCTGTAAACGAATCAAAATACTCTTCCCAGAAGAAACATCGATCCGATTGTAAGCTTCCTCATACAACATCCCTTCAAGCTCCAAAGGCTCCTCTAAAGGAATCCAAACCTTCTTCCCGGAGTAAATATCGATCCGATTGTGGAACTACCTTTAAGCCGAAATTAGCTACACAGCCTGAGATAAAACACGAGCAATCAAAAGAAGTCGATCCCGAATCTGTTAACTCCTCTCGAAAAGAAACAAATTCTAAGTGTTGGAATTGTGGAAGCCCACTTCATCACTACAATACTTGCGGCGTGCCTATCATAAGATGTTTTTGCTTCAGGTGTGGAAACCCGGGGAAAACTCGAAGAAATTGTCCCAAATGTTCTAAAGATGGAAAACTTTGCTTCCGTTGTGGAAAACCCGGGGTAACTATACTTACTTGCCCGAACTGTCGTGAACCAAAAGAATTTACGAAACCGCTAATTTATGACTTTTAATAAATTACTTCTAGCATCTAATTGTACAGCTTTTGCCAAACTTGAGAAATGTTTCGTAATCTTCTTTTCCCTCGTATAAAGACAGTTTTCAGTAATTTATGACTCCATTTGCATGCCGTTTTGCTTGGAGCTTTTCAAATCACGCAAAGATTTTTTTAAATGTTAGACTCCTGAATGTAAGGCTTTTTGGTAATAAATGTATAGAACTTTAAAATGGATCCTACTCCCGAAGCTTGACATAATTGATTAAAGTCTGACGACTGTAATATCCAAATTATGTATAAATATAAATCGGTATTTTGTGCAGCTAAATAAATGATTCGTAGATCACGAATAATAAACTTCTAAAGTCTTATCCCTTATGTTGTAATTTGAATAGGTTTTTATACGGGTTTCAAGATAACTCTATCTGAAAATTTAATATTCGTAGTGGACAATTTCAAATCAGAGGCTTTCTATTAAAAATAATGAGCCTGAAAAACTAAAAAACAGACTGAATAGTAAATTAAAAAAAAACGTAAGTTGAATATTTTAAATTCGAAAATGGGACATACTTTTAAAAAATGTATAATAATATATAATAATAGAAAATGAAACAATTGAAATTGTGATGTTCAGAATGAAAAATTTAGCAAGCTTCAAATGTTCTAATTCAAAAGAACAGTAAAATATTGCCTAATTTTAAAAGTGTAATATTTATCAGTTGAAAAGAAATAGTTCAATTTAAGAAGTTTAAAATTTTTCATTATCGCCTAATTATAAATCCACGATTTTAAAACAATTTGAAAATTGCAAATCTCCACAAGAACTCGCATAACTTCTCGTTCTACAAACATCGCACTCGATAAACAACGAGGCCCCTTTTCGTCCCTAGATGCATAATATACTATTATTCAATCCAATTTAACTGGAGTATTGATCATTTCCCAGTTATTTTCAATCTCGAAAAATTCCTGGTCATTTCCCAGCTACCCGGTCCAGCGACTACCCAGCTATTTTCTATATGATGTAAAATTAATGAGTGAGCGTGATTAATCCAAGTTTTGTGTACTCTGTAGCAACCTTGAATCACATTTTTTTTATAAAAAATAACCTTGATTTACCTTGAGGGTCAACGAAATCGGATCTATCACGTGAATCTTGTTTTGGTAACCACACCAGACTGTTTTTCCTAATACAGTCGCCATACACCGGATGGAATGCTGAGGGTTGCCTAGCGTTATCACATGGTACTGGGAAAGATCCCATTGGCCATCAGGACCTCTTCGGAATATTGTGACGGTCCCATCTGCCAGGGCAACGAGAACTCGTCCTTGGACGTGACTATAAGGAAGACAAGATCGCTATTATTCTTGAAAATCACTTTATTATTTAAGAAAATAGCTTAGATATAACTATAACTACAATAAAATACTTACACTATCGCCAAAGCGGCATCTTTAAGTTTCACTGAATGCAGACAAACGGCCCACTTGGCAACAGCCGAATGAACAAAAATGGCTCCATTCTGAGCTCCAAGCCACATAGTTGGTTGAATAGAAGACATTTTCTCAATAGGCGTTTGGTCCTCTTCAGTGGCTTCCTTCTCACTCGTCTCGCTCAGTTCACTAATTTCTGAAGATTCCCCACAGTTTTTAATGAAATGCACCTTCCCCAAATTCACGGTCTCACCATCTGCATTCGTCTGCGCATTCTGAGGCTCCGCTGTCGAATTTTGTTCACTTTCTGGCTTCTCTGAAGATTCAGTTACCTTTTCATTTGAATTAGAACCCTCGCTTTGAGCCTCCGAATCAGTCTTTACTCTATCACCAGTAATTTCGCCACTAGAATTGCTACTTCCTACATTTTCGTTTGTTCTACTATATTCTTTACTCCCGTCGACGACGCTCATGTTCTGAACTACCTCGTCTTGTGAACCTTGGACGTAGTCGCTCTCTTTGGCACCAGGCACACTCGCTATGCAGAGTAAGTGGCTTTGGCAGACGTTGAAAACTTTGAGAATCTCCGCCGGATTGTTTGCGTCTATCACAGTTACTTTTGACATCTTTTGGGTGGACGTGCAGATCCAAACGAGGGAACTCAATTGTTGTTCGAGTCTCTCAGCCTCAATACGACGCTGCTCGCTTTCCTGGAGTTCTTTGTCTAGGTGCTCGACGGCGTCTTCGGCCTCGGTTTTTAAGGTACTGTTGCTTTCTCGAGCTTCTGAGGCATAGAAGACGCTGCCTCCGACCATCGAACCTCCATCTCGAGTCTTGCCTCCACTTAGATTCACCCCAGCTCCACACCATATCTGAAATGAACAGATCAAAGTAAAACATATTAATAATTCATTTTAGAAAATATTTTTTTAGGGCATAAGTTCCCTACAAAACTTGTAACAAATGCGTAAACTTAAACTCACTTTCATTCCCGGCTCGCTTTCCTGAAGAGGTCTACAATAAACGGGGACAGGAACAGGTTGTCTAGCCGGTGCAGTAGGTTTCCCAGGCAAACTCCAGCCGTAAGCCTGCAATCTTCCGTCCTCTTTTCTAACATGAGCTCTAACTTGTCGATATTGCTCTCTTCTCTCGTTCGCTCGTCTAGCCACAAGTTTTTCAGAAGACCTGAAAACACATCAATTCCTTTCTTATTTTTTCGTCATTCACCAATAATCTTTCAACGATGAAAAAATGCCCAGTTCACACATTTTTACACTTACCGTCAAACAACAATTTTCAGAGAACTAGAAATCTCAGATCAATATAACCCCACTTATTCCTATCTCTAAATCTTTAACTTTCATAAAAACATCATACCCTAAACTAAAAAAAATTGAAGTGCACAACCACCAATTTCGAAAAGAAACCAAATTTTCGAGTTCAACAACACAACAACAAATTCGATAAAAGTGCAAACAGGGACCAAAATGATAAAATATGGAAAAATGAGATCGAGAAAGCTCTAAAATTGTGCAAATTTACCTTATAAAGCTGAAATTCTTGAGCACTGGCGAAATGAAGAATCAACGAAATGGAAAATCGAAACAAAACACCGATAGTAAAATAAAAGCCAAATTAACATTATTAAAACTTTGTTTATTTCTCGACCAATTTCGATCATATTGTATGGTATATATATTAGGTCGTTAAATAAAAATATACAAACTCTTATTTACACAATAGAATCATACCTTGGATCTGACACGGAGGTGTATTAATATCGAGTTGTAATCAACTCTGACTTAGACTCACTTCAAATTTATATACTTTCAATAACTTAATACTTAAAATAGAATTCTTATCTTTGTTAATTGATATCGAAAGTATGAATATTTGCAAAATACAAGTGAGAAAATAAAAATATGATTTTGTGCAAAATAAAATTTTTAAAAATAAATAAATTTAAAAAAAATTCAAAATATATTGTACACATTTTTGTGCGAGTTAATCTAGTGTAAAAAAACCCTCGAGTATTTTGTATAGAGCAAAAGAAAGGAAGATTAAAAGCTTATATTTTTGCCAAAAAATGATGTTACTTATAATTACATGCAGTTTCTTTTAAGCGTTTCGTTTAAAACATAAGACGGATAAAGCAGACCTTTCAAAAACTGAATATGATTTGACTTATATTAATGTTCAGAATATCATTCTCTTATTAAAATATATTATTATGTGTTTAAAATACTATTATGGCATGCTAGTCTCAGTTTTTCAATGGTTTTTCAGTAACTTTCGTTGTAGATTCGGTTTAGAATTAAAATGGTTTAAAAAAGAGGCAGAGTGATTAAAATAAAAAGAGAGGTATGCCTCTGTCTAAAATAGAATGCAAAAAACTGTCGCGACAGGCCTAATGTAGTCTAAGTTTGTACGAATATATACATGTATATAAAGTTGATTTCTCACATGGTGTCTCCCTGGTCAAGAAAATCTTGCCGACTACTTTTCATTGTACGTCTGCGCATCGCGTCCAAGGGTGGCGCTGGTACAACTTGATTTGTTGGGGCGCTATAACGCATCGTGTGTGGCCCTCGAACCAGCGATCCCCGATCTGCCGGGCCTGTAAAGAGATTACTAAAACTGAAACAGAAAATTTGTTATTAATAAATATACAACCAATTAAGTAAGAATGGATCGAAGGGTTAAGACTCATAAAGTATAATGTACACCTCCTATGCAAACCATTGAAATGTATAAAATCTTTTTAAGTCCCGTGAAATGATTAAAATGCTATGATATTCTTTTAGAATCAGCGAAATTTACCTTGTAATCCTTTGAAACACTGGACGTTCTGTAAAACCTTTGAGATTATCTTAAAATTCTTTTAAATTCTTAAAAATCCATTGAAATTCTTTAAAAATCTTCTCAATTTTTAATAACCTTTAAATCTCTTGAAATCATTTTAAACATACTGAAAGCTTTAAAGCATATAAAATGTTTACATTATGCAGGCCTCGGGCGCACTTCAGAGATAAGAAATAGTAGTGTCACCAATTTGAACGAATGGTACCAAAATAGTAATCATAACATTTTTTAATTATAAAACTTCTGTGGATTATGAATTTAAATGTGTATAGTATAGTATAGTCCGAAATCAAAAATTATTCAATGGAAAATTAAATTTATTTTAAAGCAGAATTTACAGTTTACTAACATAATATTTTAGAAGTATTAAAAATGAGCTTCAATATTTACCTACTTGTCTTTTGAATCAAATGGGTGCTCGGAGTGAAAAATTGGCAGTCGTATTTTTGTAAAACGTTATTTTTTATTTTAACAGCAACAGAAATATCCCCTAATTATCTAAAAAATTATGTTAAGCTAGTATTTATGAAGTGAAATGAGGCAATTAAATCTTGAGTTTGGACCACGCTTTCAAAGTCCTAAAAATATTATTCTTTAGTCTTAAATTATCAAAATTCCAATTTATTTATCGCAGTCTTTTTCCTATTCTCCTCGTTTTTTTAATTCAATGCGAACTGAACTAATAGACACCATTCAGAAAATATAACTATTTTTTGTTGGAAGTTCATTCTTTTTTATTGAAAAGTCTACTATTAAATTTTCGGTTTGCAATCATTCTTTTTTGGTTAAAAGTTCAGTATCTGGTTTTGTTGGAAATTCATCTTTTTTGCTTCAAAATGAAACAATTTGATTAAACATATTTTCATTCGTTGACAGAGAATTTTTTGTTTAGTTCAAGATTCAACTATTTTGTTGAACATTCATCTTTTTGCTTTGAAAATTCATCTCTTTAGGTAGAAATTTCACTTTTTTGTTAAAAATATAAATGTCTGAATAAAAATCAATCTGTTTCGGTTGAAAGTGAGCTTTTTTATTGAAAATATTTGAGTTAAGGATTAGAGAAATTTGTTGAAAAGTCGTTTATGTTGGGTAAAGTCAAAACTCCTTGGTTGAAATTTGAACAACTATCTTAAAAGCTCATTTCTTTAGTTGAAACTTCATAGTCTTCATTGAAAAATATATATATTTTTTTTTAATTAATTTTTTTAACTTAATATTTATACTTTCTGTTTAAAATTCAACTGCTTGGTTGGAAATTAACTTTTTTGTTGAAAATTTATATTCTGGGGTTAAAAATTCGACTGTTTTGTAGAAAACTCGCCTTCTTGATTTGAAAATTCAACAAATTGGTAGAAAATGTAACTATTTGGCACACAAGTAAACTTTTTATAGAAAAATCGTTTTTTACTTAAGATGAATTGTCTTGAATTAAAATTTAACATCTCCACTTTACGCTAGGTTGCGTATTTTTAGTTTAAATTGTAAAAAATAGCTTTGAAAATAAGTAAATTAAATTTTTAGAAAAACGACACAAATTGCGATAAAATGTTTATGCAACACATGTGCGTAATGGGTGCTTTACGCCACCTATTTTGGGAGTTAAAAGTTGCCGTTTTCAGACCAGTGAATGAAGTCAGTGGCGGAGGTACACTTTCTTTCCCTAGGGAAATAAAGTAACATTATTTTCCTGAAATAAGAGTTATAAAGAATGGAGAGTGCAGGAAGTGCTGCCATCTATATGCCCACTCGCTGTCTCATATGCTTACTTTCATGTATCAAAGCCAGCCCTGGCCAGCCCCATGCATCGCGCCCCAGCCCCATGTTCTCTTACGATCCGCAGGGGTAACGACGGTATACCTAAGCCAACAGGCGGCGCTCTGATCAGGTGGTCTGACACAGTATTGACATCCAGTGCAGCAATTTGGAAAATGATCAATGATGAATATGATACGCCACAACAGGCAACATTTTTTAATTCAACTCCAAACAGTATATTAGTATATAAGTTATAATTATAAAATTTGTATAATGAGAAAATTCGTCAATTTAAAAAAAGTGTTGATAATAATAATTTGAAGAAAAATTTAAAAAGGAAGTCGAGTTGGCGACGGCCAATACTGTAAATAACTCTGCCCGCCCAGTAGGTGACGAATACAATAGGACCGTTATATGACTGTCGCATCACTCTTAAAAGGACCTCGAAAAGGACCCAAATCTCTCAGACTATCTGGGAGACTAAAATCATTCAAATCGTCGCTGATAATACCTCAAATGGGCCCGGCTATTTCGCCTGAAATAACAATGAGATTTCTATCGGTAGGGTTCTGATTATGTTTTCAAAGTGCATCTCAATATTAAATCTCATTCATATTAAACTACATATTTTCATGTCTTTTTCTTTCTTACGATTATTAGTCATAGTTACTCTTATTTTTTCATAATTTTTTTATCTTTTTATTTGTAAACAGCATTAAGTTTTTAATTATTTTTGCTTTTTATTAAAGCAATTCATTGCAAAATCCAGCCCTGTGGAAAATTCCTATATAGAATCCTGTATAAAATCCTATATAGGAACTTTGCAAACATCTGTACATGACCCTATGAGGGTTCCTATGTGGGTTCTGACGTATGACTTCTTCAAGGAAAAATGACAAGGATATTATGTAGTTTCCTGCTCATCGTGAAATGTCTGACATAGGATCTTACCCAGGTACTGAGATCATCCACACGCGCGGTTCGTATATGATGCGCATGTGGTTCGAGTTCGTCAGATGAGTGGCTAGAAATTTTATGATACCTAAATTGATTGGCCTCGATTGCTGCGCGTGTTTGCGCACTCTTGGTTTATATTTAGAAACTGTAGAGTCAGCAGGTCGAGAGTTCGAATCCTCAGAGTTGTGAGAATTTATAAATAAATATAAATTAAATCATACAAATCAAATTTTTCCCTGCAAGCCTTCTGTGCAGGACCCTTTGTAATACATTGTGTCATTTTATATATACATGAAAATTATTTCTATGGGTTCCCGTAAAAGAACCTCTAAAGTACTTTGGTATGATCCTACGTCAGCAATTTCACGATGACCAGGAAACTTTACAGGAACCTACATACGATCCTTGTTATTTTTCCTTGAAGAAGGCATGTGTCAGAACCCACACAGGAACCCTCATAGGATCATATATAGGTTCTGACAAAGTTCCTATGCAGGATTCTATACAGGATTCTATATAGGAATTTTCAACAAGGAAACCTCCTGATCGGAGTGCCACCTGTTGGATTTGTTTCATAGCCATTTCCCCTCCGAATCGTAAGAGAACTACTGCACATGCACATAAACGGTCGATGCGGTGATGAACAGTTGCCACTCGGGCTATGCGTCAAGCAGCAAAAGAGGCGATGCAAAATCCACCGCTGAACTCTCATTTGCTCCAACAGCCCAAAACAGACATTTGTTGCATAAAGATAGTATGCGTCACAGGTTGTGCGTCTTTATACGCCTGGTGTGTTTACAGGACTCGTTTCCGGATTGTCCTGCATACATCACGCTCGGCTATAATGACACATAACTCTTGGTGCTCGCCCTCCCGACAAAAATCTCTGATTTTTCACTGAATATTCTCAGGATCAGAGAAGCTTCAGAGAATATTCTCCGCAGGCACTCAGGTAGATATTTTTAAAGATCCAGGAAGCCCGTTTAAATAGTCGGAAGGCTTTAAAATGTCCTTTTTGAAAGCAAAACAAGAATTCGATCATAAATAACAAGCAGAAAGGCTAAAGATATTATAAAGGCTATCTCAACAGAGTATCCCCAACTCATTAAAGGTACTTTGTTATGCTTTCGGATTAAAATTTAGAAATAGATTTTTTAAATTTCAAAGTTAATAGCCTAAAACATAATAATTGGGAATCTACGCGTTAGATGTTTAAAATCGGAATAAAAATATAACGTATCTCGTAAATGGAATGAGATAAGTCAACACAGACAAAAATGTTTAATTCAACTCCAAAGTAGTATGTTAGTATATAAGTTGTAACTATAAAACATGTATAATGTGACAATTCATCAATTAAAATAAAAAGTGTTAATAATTTGAAGAAAAATGTAACAAGGGAGTCGGGTTGGGGACGGCCAACTATTATAAATAATTCTGCCTGTCCGGTACGTGAGGAATACAATAGGAACATTATATAAAACGAGCCAGGCTTTTTCGCCAGAGAATATTCTGAGATTTCTTATCGGTGGGGCAATATACTATTATTAACAAAATTGTTTTTTCTTATAGAATGCGCACTTTTTTCAATTATAAAAACAAAATAATGTTTTAATACCAATGCATAGCATATTATGAATTTTAATATACTCGAATTCCAAAGATACGAGTGTGTCGACTCCCAAGAAGTGAGCGGAATTTTCCCCTCTACCTCGCTCCATTTGAGTCAGGCGAGTGCGCTCTGCCTTGAATTCGACGTGCACGCGCGCGTAGTAAGCCTGGGTGTGTTTTAACGCATTACTCCCGATATCTAAACGTCGCAGAAGTGGGAGCCGCTTTCACACTCGTATCTTTCGAGTCCCCGATTCTCGAACTTCTCGTATCTTTGCAGTTCGAGTATAATATAAATTTATTGCAATGGGATTTTTCAGTGTAGTTGAGCGACAAGGAGCTTTAAGAAGAGAGATTGCAATATCACCAAAATATAGTTTTCAGTGCTTTGATCTATAATTTTAAAAGATCTGTGCACAAATGTAGGGCAGATTATTAGTTTAAAAAATCAACAATTTGGTTAATAATTTTTAGAAACGAAAAGTTATGGATTGTTCAAAATTTATGTAATATGTTGAAAATTCGTTTTTTTTTTGGTAAAAAAAATAGATACAGTTCCGAAAAGCGCTTACCTCCGATTAATTCGAATGTTCCTATACCTATGTATTTTGATGCGCTGATCACTAATATGATAGTGAGAATACCGGCCAATTTTATTTTTATGGTGAAACCCATGAAAACCCCATAAAAATTGTGTTTTTTAACATTTATGTCAGTGTATAGTGAAAATTTATTTTTAAAAAAGCTTCAAATAAAAGTTTTAGATCCTTTGAAAATACATATTTTATTCTGAATATGTTTTTACCCAACGACTGATGGTTTTCGACAAAATAGACAAAATCGAACCTTCCCGCGGCGAAGTGTTGGCATTAATGCTCAAACAAATGGGGTAATTGCAAAAGATATGTTTCCACGAAACATTAGGGGACAAATGGGGATGGTATGCGTACTACGTTATTTCTGTGACCAGTCAGAGGGGTGCCTCCCCCCCCCCTCCCATGAGACGTTGGGAAGGGGGTCGTGTGTTATTTAAGTTATTTCTGTGGCCAGTAATAAGTGTGCCATCCTGCCCCCCCATGCCACGTTGGAACGGGGGTTGTGCGTGAAATAAGTTATTTCTGTGGCCAGTCATAGGTCTACCTTTCCGCCCTCCCATGAAAAGTTGGAAAGGGGGTCGTGTGTAATCTTAGTTATTTCTGTGGTCAGTCATAGAGGTGCCCCCCCCCACATGACACGTTGGAAAAGGGGTCGTGTTTGACCTAAGTTTTTTGTGGGGCCAGACACAGGGGTGCCTTCCCGTCCCCATGACACGTTGAACAGGGGATCGTATGTGACTTAAGCAGCTCTACACTTCGTACAGACATTTCCCTTATTTTCTCGAAAACTGTCAGTCGTAGGGTGAAAATATATTAAACATAAAATATGTATTTTCAAAGGATCTGAAACTTTTATTTGAAGCTTTTTTTTTTATAGATTTTCACTATTCACTGAGATAAACGTAAAAAAACATGATTTTTATAGGGTTTTCACTGTTTTCACTATAAAAATCAAATTTGCGGTTATTTTCACTGTCATATTCGTGATCAGCGCGTCAAAATACATAGGTATACGCAGGTTAAATTTAATCGGAGGTGAGCGCTTTTCGGAACTGCACCCAAAAAGTTCAACTATCTGATTCAAGATTGATTTATTTTATTCAGAGTTCATCTTTTTTGGTAGAAAAATAATCTTCTGTGACAAAAATTTATCTTTTTCGTTGGAAATTTAACTATTTGGTTGAAAACTCAACAGTTTAATAGAAAGCTCATCTATTTAGTTAAAAATAAAACTATTTGTTTGAAACTTGATCTACTTTGGTTTTGAGGACTCAAACACTATTTTTAAAATTCGTTCCAATCGCTTGAAATCCATAAATGTTTTTTAAATCCCGCTAAACTGTTGAAAGACTTCAAACTCTGCTTAAATTCCTTGATTAGCCTTGAAAACATTTTAAATCTCGTAAAAAATTTTAAATTCTATGAAATCATTCAAAATTTCTTTTATATTTGTTGAAATCTATTAGTCTTTTAAAATCTACTGACATATTTAAAAGTCCTTTGGAATGGCTTAAAATCCCTTGAAATATTTGAAAGCCTTTAGAGCCATTTAAGACACTTGATATCACATAAAATCTTTAAAATAGCACGTAATTCTTTGAGAATTATTAAAACAGTAAAATCTTTTAACATCACTTAAAATTCCTAGAAATTCCATGAAATTGTTGACAGATTTAAAAATTCGAAGTCATTTATAATCCTTGAAAATCCCTTAATCCCTTAAAATCGCTTCAAAACCTTTTAAATCTTTGCAAATTTTATTTCGCTATGAAAGCTTATGAAATCTCTTGAAAACCTTTTGAATATCTGTAGATTACTTGAAACCTTATGAAAATACTTTAAATTTGGTGTACATTTAAAAGTCGAGTAGTTAACCTCCCGACTAGCATTTATTTGTATGTAATCGAGCGATACTTACAACCTCCAAAAAGTTTGTTTGCCACCCGATATGCTAGCAGGATCAGTTTTGCTAGCTCTGATCATTTCCGTCCATCTGACGGCCTCCTGCAATTCCATGAATCGTTCTTTGTACTGGTTTCTTTCCATTAGGACCCTAGCCATCTCCACCCTAGTGAATCTTTTCCTCTGGGCGAGAGGTACATCTTCTTCGTCATCACTTTTCGAAGTCTTGGCTGCTGCCTCTGCCTCCTCTTTCGTCTTCTTCAATTCTTCTTCCAAGGCCGAAACTCTCTGGCGCAGTCGGTCTCTCGCCTGCTGAAGAGCTCGAACCTCCTCTCGAAGAATTTCTTGTTCGCTGTCAAAGAAATGGTGAGAATAATTATTCTACTTTTCTAAAAATTGTTTAATAACTAAGAATTCTCGTTCTTGTATATCATACCCTGTTAGCTCATCTACTTTCACGATCAAATCGTCCTTAACAATGTTGAGTGCGTTCCTAAACAAAAAATAAAGTAACTAATCACTGTAATATATCTGAAATAATCAAATCAAACCAAAAAAAAGAGGTTCAGAAGATCCATACTTTGTGGCTAGAAGTTCGTTGTTCTCCATTATTAGGTTCTCGACCTCTTTGCCCATTCCTGTAAAAGCAAAGCTATTAAAATAGTATAGTAGCAGTGTATGAAATCGCTTGCAGTTAAAACACGTATTTGATGAAATGTTATAAAAATTAAAGCACTGTAAGCCAATAGATAAGCAAGGTCATTCCAGAAAAAAACATGTTTGAAAAAGCCAGAGTAAGTTAATGGACGATTACTGTACGACAAACACATTAATGTCTTACCGAAAAAGTTGTCGTTAACTGCACATGTGGGTTATTCGTTACATGCATCAATCAACGAAGATTTGAAGTAAATGGACCAACAGCAGTGGCACAAACAATGGAAAAAGAGAAATGAATTGGTTAGACTCTCGTATTAATTATAAGCATTAGAAGAAGCACTGTATCTCTATCTTATTCCTAAAATTCAAAATTAATCAGACCGGTTTATTTACAACAAATATTTATTTCATTATTATAAAGAAATTAGAACAGTGCAATTATTAAGAAATGTGTATTTTAACATCCACTCTTGGTTAAAATGCATTATTTCAAGAATTTTTTTATATGTTCATGCAACGTACCTGACGAAGCGTATTCTCCAGGATGGACCCAACTACCTACAGATGCAGAAGATACGTATTTAATTGTAAGTTGGAATTACACGTAAATTAAGTTTTAAGTCTTAAACTTGTATATAAGATACTTTTCTTTAATTTTACCTGTAATATCTGCACCTTCATCCATTTCTCCAAGTGCATCTGCATCTTGGAAACTAAGTTCTTGATACAACGTATTTCCACTACGTTGTTCCCTTTCAGTTCTACTTCGACCACTTGGAGTCGAGGCCATTTTTTCTACAGTTGGAGAGGTCGGAGTTACCACTGATGGTGGTACTTCCGTTTCTGGACTTTCATCTACACAGTTAGTAATTATTTAATTAAATAACATTATTTTTGTACCTGTAATTTTCCTTGGTACTGATAAATTTGAAAGTTAAACGTACGTCTAGAAATGGTAGTAGTTTTGTTTTCCTGTCCTGGGTGATCCGTGAGCTGACTTTTGTCTGAAGTTTCTATCGCCGCTTCGCAGCTGGTATCACTCATTTCCGATTTTAAACTTGCAACATGAGGTGGAATCTCCTCTGGAATATCTTCTGCATTAATGCTGGCCTCGAGACTCTGGAACCCATAACTTAAAGGTCCAGAACTCCTCGACATTTGTGTCATTCCCAGAGAAGGCAATCGACCAGGTCCTCGAGCACTTGAAGCATTTTCTAGTCTTTCTGAACTGCCCACGAGCATTTTCGTCCTTTCCATATAGTCCACATGTGTCTTAAATAATTCTGTATACCGATCGTGCAACCGAGAGTATTCTCGCTTCAACTCTGATTCCTTTTCTTCAAGTCTTACGACTGAAATGGGAAAATTAAAGCATTACACGAAAAGGTGTTGTGATTATTTTTTATTAATCACACAAAGGGTATAAGATTTGAGTGCTCTTGAGTAAAATACAAGCAAGAAAAAGTGGATGAATGATACGATATGAGAACATGATTATGTGAAGGAGAAAAATAAAAGCCCGAGGATTTGCACAAACATAAAATCTTATCAGTGAAAAACAAAAAAATTCCAAATTTTGCCAATGATGGATAAATTAAATATTATGTTCCCCATAGTGACCACTAAAATATAACAACAAAATTCCCGTTCACTTCGCCAATCACTGAAAATTAAAAATTCAAGATTTCAAAGCTGAAATTTTTTTATTTTAAGTTTGAAAAACTAAGCAGCAAATTGATGCTGTCGAAATGAAAAGAGGTTCGAAATTAGACATTATCTCCATACGAAATATTCAAAATGATAAAATATCAACACACAGGCCTGCAATATTAAGTAATTTGAAATTGTAAACCTTACAAATTAAACAGTTTTATATTGAATGTCTTTATTTTTTAGCATTTAATTTAATTTAATTAATTTAACCATTTTATCTTTCGATTTAAAACAGAATTTCCAAAATTGCAATATGAAAATCTTGTAATTTTCAACAGGTTTACAAATTGTTTATTCTCAAATCTGTTCACAGTCAATTATTATTCAACTTTAAATTTCAGAATTCAATTTTACACATCTTCATTTAATTTGCGTTTACAGTTGGCCGATTCGAAACGTTTAAACTATAAAAATTGTTGAATCTCAAACACTTTATTTTTTACTAATGTTCAAGCCCTCAAATCTGTATTTTTAATATTTTTTAATTTGAAAATAAAAAATTGGAAATTAAAACTTAAAAATGTTTAATCCAAAGAACTTTAGAAATATGCATATGTAAACTGAAGGGTTTCATATTTGAAAATGTTAACAATTGAACTGTTTAAACTCAAACCGAACCTCATTAAAAGTTGCATAGTTTCGTGCGATATAAAATTAATGACATTTAGCGTGGGGTTGGAAAGGCCTTTCTATTAAAAATTTAAAAATGTCAGGTCAAAAAATAAATTTACCGTCATTTTCCCAGTTCTTCGCACCCTAGAAAAATTCCCGGTCCAGTGACCGTTCTGATTACAGAATAGTGGACGCAACCAATTACAAAATTTAAACAGTCATCACCGAAATCTGATTCAACAATTTATTTAAATATATATTTGAAAACGACTCAAATTGCCCACCACTGTTTAAAAAAAACCTACAAAACAAAGTAAATTTAGGGGAAAAATATAAGAAACGAAAAATAATCTACTCTACTGTAGGGAGATGGTGTGGGAGAGGTAGCATTGCCATTTGTACCATGGTCGTGTGAATTCTTGGTTTTAAGTTCCAGCATCCTAACGATCGATTCGAGGCTATCAATCTTCGAAACCAATTCCTTTCGCTCGTCCTCAGCGACGTCTTCAAGCTCCAGCAATTTCTACGAATAAAGAATGTTCAAGATTGGTTTTAATTTAATTGCGAGTAAAAGATATCGTTAGGGCAAAATAGTGACAAAATAGTATTATACATTTTTTAAACAAACTTATGGGTAGTTCGAATTTAAAAGTGTATAGACCGAAATCAAAAAGTGAGCAATGGATAATTAAATTTATATTTCAAACAAAATTTCCACTTTCCCAATTCAATACTTTTAAAGTATTAAAAATGACTTACAATGTTTATTTAATATGTTATTTTTAGTCTATAAATTATAAAAATTCATATGTCTTTATTGCAGGCTTCACAGACTTTTTCCTATTCCCCTTTTTTCTACATTTTTCCACTTGAATACGAACTGAATTACTAGAACCCTCTAAGAAAGTCTAGCTATTTTTGGTTGAAACTTCATCCCTCAGGTTGAAAAGTTCAATATTATATTTTTAGTTAAGAATACATAAATTATTTTGGTGAAGATACAACAATTCAACTCTTTTGTTGGACATTTATCTTTTTGGTTTGAAAATTCATCGCTTTCAGTAAAAATGTAACCTTTTTTTTATTAATAATCAAACTTTCTGGTTAAAAACTTATCTGTTTTGGTCGAAAACTAACTTTTTTGTTGAAAATTCAACTGTATTGTAGAAAATTCGTATATTTGGCTCTAAAATTCAACTATTCCATTTTTGGATAGAAAATTCACTTTTCTAGTTAAAAAATTTAACTATTTAATTAAAAAGGTTTTATAGGTAAAAAAATATAAACTAAAAATTATTCAAATAAAAATTGGAGTAACATTATATTCATTGTTCAAACTATTTAGTTGAAAATTTTTGTAATTTGTTGAAAATTTGTCTCACCTATTTGGTTAAAAATGAATGTTCTTTGTTGAGAATTCATCTTTTTTGGTAGAAAATTAATCTTCTGTGTTAAAAATTCATTTTTTTGATTGAAAATGTAACTATATGGTTGAAAATTCAACTGTTTTGTAGAAAGCGCATCTTTTTATTAGAAAGTGCAACTGTTTAGTTTAATATTAATACGTTTTTGTTAGAAATTTGTCACCCATTTAGAAACCATTTTGTTACAAATTTGTTTTTTTGGTTTAAGTTAACTGTTTTTGATTTTACATTAAAATATTTTTTTTTGCTAAAATATCAACATTTAAATTTGTGGTTGAAAATCCACCTTTTTGCAACGAAAAATTCAACTAAATAATTGAAAGTTGAATTGCTTTGTTAATTAATAAGAAGCAGAAAGATTTGATCAAACTTTCATCCCCCAATCATCTAACGTTACTTTTGGATGTCCTATAAATAAATTTAAAAAAAAAATTTACTCGACAAAAATTAGGTAAGATATGGGGGGAGGGGGCAAGAATAACTCAGCCTAAAAAACGGGGATACGTGTTTCAAAATTGCAGAAAAAAATCTTTACGTAATTTATGTACGGCCCCAAATCAGCCTTTAAGACAATGTTCCGATATGTGGAATATTACACGGTGGGCTATTTTGCAAAATGTACTCTCAAAACCTAATGTCTCTCTAAAAAACTTATCAAAATGAATGTTCCTTATGCGAGGTTTAAGCTCATTAAATGCACGATAAGAGAAAATTATAGATAATTATTTATATTAATTATAAATATAGCCTGGAAAATGTTACAAAACTTTACTGGAACTGAAAAAAGTTTTTTTAACAATAAGATACTATACTTGATAGATTTTTCATTGCTGAATTTAAATATACTAGGCAAAATAGCGTAGCACATTTCCATTTTGGGAAAAATCCGGTTCACATTGGAACATATTGGTAACTTGATGAGGTTTTTAAGGTCGCTAAATACAAAATTTGACGCCAGAATTTCTAAATAAAAATTGGCAAGTCAAATTCGGCGGAAAAAAAATTGAAAAAATTCTTTAAACTTTCGGGAATTAGTAACACTTACGTTTTTAAGGTCGCTGAATCTAAATCTAAGATCACATATTTTTATTTGTTTTTCTTTATATATAGAAAAGTATCAACCTATGAGATCAAACACTTTCAATTGTCACGTCAGATTTAGATTCAATGACCTCAAAAACGTAAATATTATCAAATTCGTAAAGTATACAGAATGTTTTCAGCTTTTTTCCGCCATTTTTTACTTGTAAATTATGAGGGCAGATTTAGATTCAGTGACATCGAAAACGTAAATATAGACAATTTTCTAAAGCTGTCCAAATTCAAAAAATTTTTGTTCCGCCATTTTTGTTTTGTCAGATTTGGATTCAGCAATCGTAAAAACCTAAAGATAATCAAGTTTGTCCAGTTACCATCAGGTTTTCAATCTCTAACCGGACTTTTCATTGAAAGGAAAAATGCATTCAGTATCGAAAAAGTTATGAAATATGGTGCCTGACACTAAGACATACTTTTTTCTAGTTGCAGTACAATTGTGCCAAAAAATGACAATCTTTTTACAACTTTTCCCAAACCAGGAAATCTTTTCTCTATATTTGTCTCACATTGTGCATGTAATCAGCTTTTACCTCATTCAAGGAACATAAATTTTGGTCAATTCGTTCCAGACATATTAGGTTTTGAAAGAACTTGGCAAAATAGCTCTCTGTGGCGTGGAAAAATAGTGCAGTTGGTGTTATTTTTTTCGAAATAGTAACAAAATAGTGTGATCGCTCACCGAAGTGTTAAAAAAAAATCAATAGTGTGGTGAGTCCGAGGCCTGTAATAAATGTAGAATCGACTGGTATGCATTTATTATCTTCAAATTAGACTAACTTGATCTGAAGTTTTTCGAAGCTGCTTTTCTCTCTCATATTGCGTGACAAGTTGTTCGTTATCCTCTCGGAGTAATTCTAATTCTACTTCGTGCTCTTGATTTTCTGTATATGCGATATCCAAACATTCTAAAACGTTGACTAGCAAGGGCATGAGTTCTTTGACGACGTCCTCGTCGTATCGAGCGATCATTCTTTCAAATTCCTGATAAATGCTCCCTGCCAAAGACTGAACTTTCTCTGACATGACAACATGACTGTCTTCATGAGTTCCGTAGACTGTTTCTTGCTCCATTTTTAAAGCATTAACCCGGGCGGGATCTGCAAAAAAAAAATTAATTTTGTTAGGGCAAAATAAGCTTGTATTAAACTGTAATGTAAAATGTTCAGTTAATTTTGAGGACTCAAATATCGAAATTCATGATTTTTCATTATCCTTAAAAAAAATGCTAAACATTGTTTACAAAGTATAATGACTCACTAACGGTCGTAAGTAAACATGTTAAAGAATATTTATTATATGACATTAAAAATGGCTAGAGAAGTTTTTCTATAAAGAAACAAAATTCCGGTCAAAGAAATTCAGTCACATTGTGTATGAAACTTGAGGTAATTGTTTTCTATGTCGATACCTCAATAAGATTAAACCACGTACTCTAAATATTGCATTTACACAAAAAATCGAAAATTTCCTACTAACAAATTTCAATAATTGAGTGCATTCGCCTCTGAAAGAAGCAAATCAGCAAAGCAGCCGTTTTATAAAAATTAATTTTAGTATTGATGTATTATTAAAATGCTCCACTCCCCTCTTAACTTTCTTCATAAAATAAAACTAAAATAGATAGTGATACCCGACTCAAATCTGTACAGAATTGATCAAATTTATATATTATTCGTCCAAAGCATATGGCTAAAAAGAACCTCAAAACAATACAAGTACCCACTACCAAAGTACGAAATAATATTGATAACAACAAATAAAGTTTCTCTACAGTTTCTACTCAAAAAATTGATAAACTGTCAATTATATTAAGTCACATAACCTTGCATCATCGTGCTCGAATTTCGGAGCAAGTTTTTCTATCGTAACAAGGATTTGTCTTAGAAACTGCAACTGGTCATATTGTTTCGTGTTAAAACCAGCAGTCACAATCAACAGCGAATAATCATTCTGGAACAAGGTGAAACGTCTATTGCCTTCGCCTTGATATAGACCGTCCTGTTTTGACTTGTGAGTTGTGACGTTTCGCAACCACTGCTCTCAGTCTTTTTTTACAGAATAAAGTACAAGTAAAAAGTATCCATAAGCACAGCACAATTCACTCATGCGAGACGGTATTCGACGGGAAACCTCGGACTAGTTTAGAAAAGACATTTTTCCACAATCCTCGGAAAAGTCAAAAAATGTCAGCCTTTCCACGGTCAGTGTGGTCAATGTTGGCGATCGTCTTTATAGACGTTTTCACCGCAGTCCGCCATACTTCGTATTTCCGCCACACTAGACACCACACCACTTTAAACACATCTCAACACTGCTCAGTGCATTCGTTCATAAATATAGGTCCGTCTCAGCCAAACACAAAATAAAACAACTGTCTCTGTCTTCTTAGGCGGATAGCACTGACTCACATTGACTCTATCAGTACCTCACCATTTGGCACATCGCCGTGTTCTATACGTGTGCCAAATATCTATGGAACCAGGTTACAGTGCACATGTGTAATTGCGTTTTTTTTGTATGCAGGTATCCATCCTTATTGTTCAATCGCTAAGGCATTTTCCTACAGTACCTACTACAGTTCTGGTTAGGCCGCATGCGCCCCAATAAAAATAAATTAGTTGTCAAGAGTATTGTGTCTAAGTATCCCTTTTTCTAAAGAAAAAAGTTTTGGCCAATTTTATCGCGATAAATTTAACCGCATAGTATTTTCTTCTAGGTTAGGAATTTTTATTTTTTGTTAGATTAATATTAATTGATCGAGCATTGTCTTCGTTAATATTATTGTTGCTTCAATTAATATATTTTCTCTTATTTTTGTTCTCACACTTTTTCAATTATTCCGAAAAATAATTACTCGAATTCCAAAAATCAGGTTAAAATGAAATCCCAGGGCCACCTTTTAAATAAAAGAAAACATTTTCCGGTCATTCTCGGTTCAGAAGAATGTGTGATGGTCAATGAAATTAGAAAATTCGACCTTTTAAAGCAACCTTTTTTATTATTAGAAGGAATAAGAAGTTAGCTCCAAATTAAAGCATTCAAAGTGAAATTTTTAACTTTTAAAATTTAAGTTAAAAATATATATTTTTTATGTATTCAAAAACTCAATAATTTAGAAACTATTAACACTTTTCAACTAAAAGATTAAAAATTGAAAGAATAATTTTTTCTTAACTCTACCTCTTTTCAAATTAGAACTTAAATTATTTTTATTTGTATTAATTTCGAATCAGTAATTGTTATTTATACATCAAAATTGGTTTTGAAATATTTTCGTAAAATTATTTTTTCAATATAAAAATTACTTTCAAATTTTCCGAAGAGTATCTAAAAAATGTGTTTATTATCTTCAAATCTGTCAAAATACTTGAATATCTTCAAAATTTTATTTCAATATCTTCAAAAATTCATATATTGTTTAAACAGTTTTGAAACCTTTTCAAGTTTTAAGTTATTTTTTTTTAAACTTTCAAAACTTCTGAACATATTTTTAAATGATTCGAGTTGGAAATGTTTTAAAATATTCTCCTAATATTAATTTTTCAAAATAAAACTAATTTTCAATCTTCAAATTCAAAACAAAAATGTCTCAATTTTAAAATTATCTTTCACAGATTTCAGAATATTTTAAACTGAAGCAATATTTGAATAGAATTGGAAAACCGTACTATTTTTACGTTAAAATCTGCAAGTGCTTCTATTTTGAACGAATTCTGAATCGTCTTGTGAAATCAATTATTGTTCACTTTATACTACTTATAGTTCAATTTTTAAAAGCAGTAATTAATTTATATTTTCAAATTATCAACTAAAAACGCTTAGAAAAGGAAGGCGCTGTACACTGAATGTTGCCATAATTGGAAAAGTTAACAATGGAACATACATTTAAAAAACAACAACATTTAAAAAATGTGAAATATAACTTAAATTTTAAATTCGTACAATATTTTTCAAAAATTAAAAAGGATAGATAAATTATTTTTGATTGCATTATATCACCATCTGATATGAAATTTGCTACGTTCCAAGCGATGAAATATATTTTTCTCCTAAACATGGGAAAATTGCCGATCCATAAATATAATTATTGTAATTTTCCAGTCCCGTGCCCACCCTAAAAGTTAAATAAAAAGAAATATTTCAAAATGCAGCATTTCATAAAATTCTGAAACTTGTTATATGCAAAAATTATTAAATAAAATGTGTATAAACTTAGAGGAACTGCCATCTATGATAATGACGGCGGCTCCCAGTAAAACCGCGGTAAATCACCTCTAGCTACGTCTGCCGACCATAAGATGTGGCCACAGGGCACGTTAGGCCGGCGAATGCCTCGCGTGCATTGAGAGCACGGAGCGATTTAAGGATCATAGCCCCTTGCATCCATCTCAATATTACAACATAGGTCACTCTGAATCTAATCTCTATCTAGTCTCTAGAATCGCATTCCAGAAACTTCCACAGCGACCCGTGTACTTATTATTTACACACACTACGAAAAAATAAAGTAGCAACACAATCTTTCCAATATATACTAAATTAACTTTATTATTTCTGCAGGAAACATTCATTTAGCGATAAAAAATGTTATGACAACCTTGAAGTATTAGCATATATACAATCCATTCAATGTAACTAATAATACAAATCTAAACACAAACAAAAAAAAAAACTAAAACTATGACGCATTTCATTTAGATATTTTGATTAACAAATCATTACTTTTATCAAACGCAGCTTAAAAAACCTCGCAACATTTTCGTTACTTGTTAAATGCTGATCATAAAGAAAGTGTAATTTAACACTTAAGTGCTCTAATACTTTAGGTTTACGCAACGTATATAACACATAAAATATTACATCCGTTAAAAAAATTATCTGTTTTCACCGAAGACATAATAAATATCTTTATTCATTATAATGCATTAGATTATTTGGAGCATGGATGAATGCAAATTTCACAATCTGTAGAAAAATCACGAAACTAAAATATTACTAATAAAAGACTTAGTATCCTCCCCCGTATCCTCTTGCATTCCAGTTGCCTCCACCTCCACCTCCACCTCTGTTAAAACCTCCACCTCCACCTCTGTTAAAACCTCCACCGCCACTTCTGTTGAAACCTCCACTATTTCCGAAACCTCCACTATTTCCTCTATAACCACCGCCGCCACCACCTCCAAATCCACCACCTCCGAATCCACCTCCTCCTCTCATCATCTTTGGTGGTGGGCCACCACCATCAGCTGATGAAGCGAAACCAGTGGTATGTCCCCTTGGTGGTCTACGAGACTGGAATCCTCCACCAGTTATTGGCTCCATTTCGTGACGACAGGCATTCATTCCGCAAAGGGATTTTATGACCGCGAGTACTTTTTCTTCCAGAGGACTGAGCTCCAAGATCGTTTCCGGATCCTTCGCAGCTCTGACAACCAAACTCTCCAAAGCTGGCCTTAGAGCGACAACCGCTGCTGCAGTTTCTGCGTTCATATCCAAATTAATCCAGTTGTCCAATCTCACGACTCCATCAACGTATTCAACCTTTCGCGAACCGAAGAGCAACAAATGAATAGGAGATACCATCGTCATTTGTTTGCAGGACACAGCCCTGGTTCGAATCTGTAAAACAGAGGAAAATTAAAAATACACAAATTGTATTTAAGTCAATTAGTTTTGATAATAATATGCTAAACAGCTAGAAGGCACAAATAAAAAGATGTATTTACGACAGTGTACGAGAACAAATCATTTTTACTAAAAGCAAACTTCAAACTCCATTGATAAATTCAACATAGTGACCATAGTAGCATACATTTTGAAAAATATTGGCTTAACCATTTTTGAAATCCTTTAAGGCCATGTGAGTGTACCTAAATTTTTTAAACATTTTTTTCAAACCCAACTTATGTTCACACGAAGCGCGATATCGGGTTGAAAATTTGGGAAATTAAATAAGAAGCACTAAGAAACGTTTTTCTAATCCTAAAATTTTACAATTATAAAGATTTTTTTTTACTTTTTTCAAAATTGTAAAAATGCAGGATAAAACAAACGTTTCTTAGTGATTATCACTTATTATTCCAATTTTTCAACTCAATATCGCGTTTCTTGTGAACATCAATTGGATTTTAAAAAAATGTGAAAAAATTGTTGAGCTTACGATCACCTTTAAAATACCCTGGTCACTCGACAAACTTTTTAAATCCCTTGAAACCACTAAAATTCCTTGAAAACCGTGGAAATTCCCTGTGATAAAAGAATTTACTCTGAAATTCTCTAGAAACCCATTCGCACACCTTTAAATCTTTATCATCACTGATATCATGAATATCTTTTTTAAGTCCTTTCAACGTTTTCTACAATCCTACAAAATTCTAAAAAGCCTAAAAAATGGTTAAATCTGGTTAAATGAATGATATTTTTTTAAACAACCTCAAATTCTAATAACATGGAATCTGTAATATTTTTCAAAACCCCTTCAAAAATGATTTAATCAAAAAAAACGTGATAACGCCCCTTGAATGCTACTGGCATTTACTAAAAACCCTTGAATCATGTAGTAATCCCCTAAAATTCCCAGAAACCTCTCCAATTTTTTTAAACCCGACGGAATGTTTAGAAATCCCGTGTGATCTTATGGAATCTTTTAATTTCTGTTGATTACTTGATATCCTAGGAATCCTCCAAATATTGTAAAATTTCTTTAAATCTTCTGAAATCTCACGAAATAATTTGAAATGCCTTGTTACTTTTAAAACTCTTGGAATTTTCTATAATTCTATGAAATTATTCAAAATCTTATAACATTCCTAGAAATCTTTTTAAATTCCTTTAAATTTTTAAAAATCTTTACCTAATAAAATCCGCAGAAATCCCCACAAGTATCTAAAAATGAAGTTGCATTTCATTTACTCCCTAAAGTTCTCTAGAAATAATTTGGAGTTCCCTAAAATCCCTTGAAATCTTTTGAAATTTCGATTTTTGAGACGGCTGTTCTCATTGCAGCCAATTTACCGAAGAAGTCTGAAAATACGTTTTAAGGAAAGGTGGAAAAATAGTTGAATTATCGAACAATTTGAGATAATATTAGCGTGTCATTAAAAAAAGTGTCAATAGTGGCGTGATTCCGAGGCTTGTCAAATTACTAGACTGCTTGAAACTGAAGGACACACGACTGTTTGTTAAAATAATGAAAAATAGATTCTCAATCGAAAAATATATACCTTTTCACCAAAGACAAAGAAGGGGAAAGGAAAGTTCTGTTCGAAATTGCTACAGTTTACAGATGTTTTGTGAATCAAAGCAGCCTTCGATTCTGTCGTGAGAACTTTCCTCTTTTCTTTATGGAAGCAGACATTAGGATAGAGTCCCATGCAGAGTAAGGCGGTGATGGTGTCAAGTCTGACATCTGCTCCTGCTTGATAATTTAATGGAGTCGGGCAAAGAGTTTCTTCGGGGAATCCTGTACTCGTCAGAAGAGCTTGTAATTGATTCTGTAAAATTCAAATACCTTATTTTACTGCTCACTATTTAAGAGGATTTGCATTTATCCTTCAATCAGTCTACGACTGACACATATTATTAAAAATATACGTTTTTAAATTTGTATGGACATGCCTTAGCTTCCCAGGTGACTCTCAAGGTTGGTAAACTTAGATTTTTCGAATCACAGAATGCTTGTTCTGCATATTCACCACCAGCTCGGGCTTCCTCCCACGTTTCGAAAGCGTGGAGCATAGCAACATGATCACTGTATCTTGCTCCAGCAAACCATTTTTGCTGAGTCGTTAGCCTCCTTGTGTCTGGACCCATGTTGTAAACTTCTGGAAAGGTCGTACTGTTTGCGGCCATTGTGGAAAGAGCATCTCCAACGCGGAACATGCATCCAAGAATCATCATTTTACCCAGTCGGGGTTCAATAGGCAGACGTGC